>JASDQU011245167.1:0-25972 GCA_032191745.1 Picea mariana
CTCTGCAACCTTCAATCACATTCTCTTCTATCTTTCACTGTCCCATCTGACCCATAACCAATCAGAACACATCCAATATCTCCAACAACTAATTCATGCTTCTCGACCATACAGTATGAATGCTACTCATCATGTATAAGAAACCAATATACTATAGAAATCTTATCAATACTAAATCATAAGAGTGTTGCTCACTCCATCAACCAACACAACTCACATCACAAAAGCCATATCCAAAATGCCTTAAGAATTCACCACAAAACAAGCAAGAGTATCCATCAAGACAACAATGTAACCATACCAGAGTTTCTATGGAAGATCTAAGCCCATATAATGCAGATCTAGAACCTGCATCAGTATTCAAGAGCCTGGCACCAACTCACACACAAGTCTACATGAATTCATCCATTGTATGCACCCTGTCCTCATTCATCCCACGTATGTACGCACCCTGGATCACTACAACCCGTGTATACCTCAAAAATTAGGGTTTCTGAACTTCTGAGACTTTTTTCATCATAATCCCTCACTTACCGAAACTTTGATGCGTCCATGAGATCCTCCAGAAAATCTCCCTCTCAGAATATATCTTCAATACATGCTCAAGAGATGCACACAAGATTCACAAAAGATGCTCTTACACAAGATACCCTTGCCTCTTATTTATACTTTCCAAGTAGCTTCCTTAGAAGCATATTCTAGGTTACTTAACCCATTTCTAGGTCAATTAACCCATTGCTAAGTTACTTAACCCATTTCTAGGTCACTTAACCTATTTCTACGTCACTTAACCTATTTTCCTCATTTTAGGGTTAACCACTTTCCATAATTAGAAAGTTCTCCATTTATTTATCATTTAAATATCCCTCCTTGACTTTGTCACCTCACTTTACCATTTATATAACAATTTCTTCTTTTCAAGCACTTTGACTTATTTGACCTCTTGGGGCTTCAAGCCAACATATGAGGTTCCTTCATCTTCGTAAGGCCATAACTCTCAAACCATGAGGAGTTATGTAACATTCCACATACCACCAGAAATGGCATGACAAGAAATATCCATCTAGGACAGTTTCACTAACAACTTCATTGATCTTCATCTCATTATTCCACATATAAGCATGGGTTCTCCAACCATACTTCAGGGACAACTCAACCGCAAAGCGTCTTCACGTGAGGGATTTCACCATAAGGGGACCACTTTGAAGTTCATCCATTTGTACACCTTATCAACCATGATAAGACAATAATGATTCATCTTTGCATCATATACCAATCGATCCATATTCATCATCATGTATCAATGACAACTCATTGATCCATATTCATCTATGCATCATGTATCAATGACAACTCATTGATCCATCTTCATCAATATACTATGATAAGACATTTATACATCAAACCTTTGACCTTGGACATCACTCAATCATCCTTTTGTATCAACCAATTCCTTGACATCAATCAATCAATCGTCCTTTGGCATCAATCAAACCAACCATCAATCAATCACTTGAGATCAATCCTTTGACATCAATTAATTAAACCTTTGGAATCAATGACAACATGATTCAACAATATATGGAACCAACAACAGACAAGGAATAAGAGGGTATGGATATGTAAGATTCTAGCTCGAGTTAGGAGGATTTATTGGAATAGAACATATGGTGTATGTTCCATATTTGAAAGTAAACCTACTCTCAGCTGTGACATTTGAAGATGAAGGATATGTAGTTGCATTCTAGAATGGCCAGGTACTTGTGTATTCTAGGGAAGATACTCAAGACACACCAATAGTTTTTGGTATTTGCAAGGATAGGTTATATAGGTTACTAGGAAAGACCTATAGTTTGGTCTAATGGTTTCTTGGATTTAGTATTAGATTCAACATCAGATTCAATGTCATATTCAACATCAACGTCAAAGACATTTTCAAAGAATGGAAGTTACGAGACTCCTCCAAGTACAATGGGGATAATGAGTCCATAAGTAAACCATCTAAATATTTCATTGTAAATATGTATATTTGTAAATTTAAGTTAATATGCATATGTGTATATCTCCTAAAGTCTATTAGAAGGCTTGTAAGCTACTCATTGTAAAATTATAAGAGTGAGAGGAATTTTGTAAGAGAGTTTCTATATTTCCACCTTATATGTTGTTAAAAGTGAGAGGAATCACGTTAAAAGTGATTTCTATATAGCCAACTTACATATTTTTAGAAGTGAGAGGAATCTTGTTAAAAATATTTCTATATAGCTGCTTCATTCTAAGTGAGAGGAATCTTGAAAAACTTATTTCTATATAGCCACTTTGTTTTAGAGTGAGAGGAATCTCATTATAAAGATTTCCAATCCTTTCAACAACAATATAGAAAATTATATTGTCTTTTTATCAACTAAAGGACTAGATATGGATCAAATTGTCTAAGTCAACATTATTGATTCTGAAGAACCAAAGGCAAAGGAACAAAAGAATGCACGCAGTTCGAACATGTAGATTAGAAGCAGAAAGGGCATCAAAGTAATGAAAAAAATTCTAGAGATGGTAAAGGAGAAACAATCATCTTTAGAAATAACAGGAATGAAGATGCATTTTATAAGCATCTTTAAAATACTATGCCATGTTCATGTGGATGTATACTTTGAGCATAAGAAAATCAAGTACAAATGGTAACAATAAATACATATTGTTTTTCAAGGCAAGAGAGTAATGAATAGGGAATTCATTTAGAGAATCCTACAGATACATCAACAATACAAGAACAACAAGTCCAAAATGGCAAGGCACATATCAACATTCAACTTGGTTTCATATTGGTAGAGATAGAATATCTTCAACAATAGGATATGGGAGTGGATGTTGAATACATGATACAGGTATTGCAGAGATACAATGAACACAATTTATTTTATCTAAGAATTTATGAGCTAGAACCAGAGCTATTAGAGACAGTGCTAGATGTCAAAGTCAGAGCCATGTTCCAGAGAAGTAGACAAAAGTACATTGATATAATAATTGATATCTAAGATTCAAGATAAGGAATGAGTTCCATAATATTCAACAAGATGGAAGAGTGAATAAGCTTCATCACTAAGTTACTAGATAAGATCGTTTCAGTAAGATGGAAGAGTGAGTTAGAGTTATCATCACTAAGTTTTTGAATATATATAATTTTGGAGGTCCAAAAGTTCTTGAGTAGGGAGGTGTGATCTAGAATGATCTAAGGAATGCTCACAGAGCTCCAGGAGGATCCATGAAAGATCAAAATTCAAAAATTCCAAATGCTTTCAAGAATTCCATTAATGCATAGAGCTCAGTGATATATTTCCAATGATGTAAACATCGTCTTAAACGAAGTTCATATTCAAAAGTTATTTCTAGTCAAAGTTCAAGTCAAACGAGCGAAAAAAGGACAAAGTCAAAGGGTCAAGGTGACATGTGTCACCACTGTAAGGGTGACATCTCACATGATTGTACAAGACATATGGATATAGCATGGTACACTGTACATTGACTAGGCAGGTGACATGGAACATTCAGTTGGCGGATGACTGGGTAGCTCGTGCAGTCCAATTGGACCAATCATTTGTTGACATGTGGCACAAGGGAGCCAATGAGAGACTGCCACATGGTGAACTCCCATTGGCCAATGATTGTAATGGTTATGTAAAATTATGGGACTTGATGGGGGTCAAACCTGTGACCTCCCCTAAACCTTACACAATCCCATTACCAATAAACCATTGCATTAGTTCTTAATTATATATGGAAGATATTTTATTTAAGGTTTTAATGTTATCAACCCATACTTTATGGTCACATGGTATCCACTATAACTCACACCTATGAATCCACGGGGGTGTTAAGACCATATACTGTATTTACTATATTGTTTGAAGTGTATAACCAACAAAACAATACATACCATATATATAGGAGTTCGCGGGTTTTGAACCCCACAACCCCTACCAATGCCAATGAATTATATCCATCCACTAACTAATATGAAAAATATGGCAGTTGTTACAACAAATTCAACTGACCCACATATAATATGATGTCGATGTCGATGTCAGTACAAGGTGTGGGGGGTCGTGTCCTATTTATGTGCACACATCTCGAGGTGCACACATCCCAATGCAAGAACAAGGTCTGAGATGGGAACAGATACCGAGGATGTACAAACATATCGGTTTGTGTGCAAGAGAAGACAGAAAGTATGGTGTATCTCGATATGCATTCTATGAGGTATATTAATAGCACCTAAGCAACTTTATACTCATTTTTCATGATTTTTCGCAAGGAGTATGAATTTGATCATAGGTCTTTTGTAAAAGTCTTAGTCCAGATTTACATTAATGAGTTCCATAGTGCATCATTTGGAATGTAAAGAGGGTGTAATTGAGCCAATTTGGAATTTCGCAAGGATTCTATTGTTGAACACAATTTCTTGTTTTTAGTAGTGGAATTAAAGATAGTCCATTAAATTGGATTTTTGCAAGATCATGTTGTAATGTAATTTGGTATTTTGAGATGATGAAGAACAGTCATACTATTTAAAGGGACTTTGAATATGAATAAATATATGTCATATATATGTATAATTTGAGTTCTTTTATTTTCTGTTGTATCATCTCATCACTTTGCAAATTAATCATCAATTTATGAGGTTGTGGATAAGAATCACATCATCATTTTTTTGCAAATCACCTCAATACGATCAATAAATTATTCTGAATCAAGTTAGATGTTTCATGTATATATTATAAAGAAATTAGTGGTGTCTAAGGATTTTCGGATCAAAGAAAGAGAAAATAAAGCCATCCTCTAAAATTTTAGTGGTCCAAAAGTTCTTTTTTGTGGGGAGGTATGATCCAAGAGGATCTTCATATTCAAGTGCTTTTCATTTATGCCAATATTGTCTGCAAAAGGAAGATCCTGTAGGTAACTTTCTGACACAATTTGAACAAGTTCAAATGGGCTTCGTACATGAAAGAAAAGGGTCGTTGAAGTTTTGGGTAAAAAGGAGAAAAGACAAAATGAAATGATTAATAATTATTTTGAACTTAGGTTCCTATGTATTATTATATTTTTCATTTTAATAGGAAACTAATTGGTGTGAGAGCTACATGACATTTCAATTTCCTAGTCTCAAGGGGAAGTTGATATCTTTATTGAAATTTGAGATCTTCATGTGGATGGTTGAGATATCTCCTAAAACCAATCGATGGATTTGTGCCCAGATCCTAATTTATGGGATCTTGAGAGATATTCCCTCCTTGATATGTTGAGGTGATTCTCAATAATAATAACTTATTTAGGCAATTTGTAGGCTTGTGAATTGAGATATTGTTATTGGGGAAGAAAAGAGGATCCATAAACTCTTTGAAGGAGAGTAAGCAAGTTGTAGGGTTGGTTGTGAAGTCATATCCCTTTGTAAAGGAGAATAAACAAGTTGTATACTTTCTTGTGGATTGTTATCCCTTTGTAAAGGAGATAACTAACCCCTATTTGGGAGAAGAAATAACAAACAGTTCATTTCTTGATGCGGACCTGGAGACATTTCCCACAAGGGCGAACTTTGTTAACAATATAGTTTTTATATTGTTATGATGTGCTTGATTGTTTTAATTTCTACTTTAAATTCTATATTTCCAATATTCTTGTTAAGAATGGAAAATTGAGAAATCTAATAAGTATCTAAAATGGAGAAAAACCAAGTCTGTTTTTAAACAACCTAGTTTCATATGAACTTTACAAAAAGGGGTCATGAGATGACCACCATAAATTACTGTCAAACTTGGTAGAAAGTCTATCCAATCAAAATTGACCATGTTCGGACACCGAAATTAAAGTCCCATAAATCCCAAGGTAGTAAGCACTAAACACATAAACAAACAAGCTATCTAGGTAGAGAAAAAAAACTTACAAATATTTTGTAGAAATTAAGCTCACACTAGGAGGATTGTCTTTTTCCTTACAAGGAAGTATCCATCATTCAATGGCGGGATCAATATCAACCATTATGGGATTCTATTTTTTGTTTCCCTACTCAGGTTCTTTAAGATGATTTAGTTTGCAAATGGACAGAGGAACAACATGGAACTTGTCAATCCAAAAGATATTTAAAGGGTTCTTGCTTGGGGCCAACATCTTCATGTAACTTGATGTTCTCTTACATTGTTGTGCGATCTATGCTAGTATAGTAAGTGGATTGAATCTTGAGAGTGTGTAGAGAGGTTAGGAGAGGGCCCTTTAGATTTCTCCTTGCTCATAGCATAGTGAAATGCTCTATTATTCCAAGATCATGTAGGTGGGCTACTTACATCCTTTCCTTCCATTTCTACATCAGGATTTGTAGAAGAAAATGGACACATACTAGAGACCCCTCTTACTAGGTAAAATCAAAGATTTATTGACAATTGTAAAATGAACATTAACTTCTTATTTATGAAAGATGATATAATATATAAATTCTAATATAGATAAATGTTGTGTGAAAATATATAGCCCAAGGGAGAGAATCTCCCAAAACGGAAACCTTCCAAGGGACATTGGATAGGAGCAAGGAGTAAAAAACCTTAAAATCCCATCCTTGAGTTGATTGGGCATAATTGAAAAATTAGAACAAGCATTTTAGAGTTTTTTTCTTGCCACATAGCATGAATTTAGGGTGAGAAATGCATAGGTATTTCAAGAACTTCCCTATGGGTAGGTGTTGACATAATTTCCCTCACTAAAAAAAGAGTCAATATTGAGAGGTAATCCCCATGAGGAATAGGATGTTCTCTCATTTATTTTTAAATAAGTGGTCATCCATATTTAGAGATTGAGATTTAGATTATAGACTTGACATCAATGATTTTTTATGGTTGTAGTAAGTAAACTCCAACAAAACCTCCAATATTATGCATCGACAATCATTAACAAAACACTTCAAGTGAAATATGCACACACACAAATCCCTATGGGTTAACTCAATTGGTTTGAACGAGCTATTTCAAGGTGGAGTTTTTTGTGAGATCTTTGGTTCTAATATGGTTGAGGTTTGAGTTTAGATGAGTCCCAATTAACTGTTAATGTGGATGGTGGTTGAGCTTCCCTCTATTTCAATATTTCAAGGAAGAGAGGGGGATCTTACGAGAATGTCCTAATACACACACACACATGCACACACACACACACACACATGCGTGCATGCACATACATACACACACACATTCCATATGAAGTGGACTAGGTAGCATCTATTTTTTATTTTTAAAGAAAAAGGAAAACATCCAAAATTTTACAAGTGAAAACACTTAAGAAAAACATTCATGCCTCCCAAGAAACATTGTAAGTGGAAAACTACTTGCATTCTCTAATAAAATAAATGAATTAAAATGTGATAGTAGGTCATTAATAAAAGTTTATGGGATTGCACAATTTTATATCAAGAAGTATATGCAAGTATTAGGTTAAATGAATTCAAGACATAGTCATCAAAGTCATGCATTCTTTGGTAGTTTTATGAAGATCTCAAAATAATAATAACAAAATCATAGATTATAATCACTAAAAATGTCTAGCATCTCTCTACTCAAAAGAAATACTAGAAACATATGATTGACATCTAAACAACTATAGATTCTAAGAGCATTTACGTCTGAAGGGTGGCATAGGGATCCCTTCGACAAAATTTCAATATAGAACTAAATGAAGAAAATAGATGTAGACCTAGTGAGACCAATAGAGATCTGGTTTACCAATCATTGAACATAATATTTACAACAATATATAATAAAAAAGAAGAAGTAAAGGGAAGAGAGAAACAAAACTTGTGGGTAGGGAATCATTGAAGAACCCATTTCACTATTATAGAGATCTAATTTAATTCTGAAAAGAGATTGTTGATGAAATATAGGGGTGCCCTAACCACTCCAATGAGATGATAAAATTATATATCCCTAAGTGGCTTCGACCATGGGATTATGATTTGATTGGTTCCTTAAAATTCTTGGCCTAAAATTGAAATTTGCATCACAAGAAACTATATTCATAAGATTCTTCATGTCAATATCTTTCCAATGAGCATTCTTTTTCCTAACTTGATCACCTATATCGTGATTTATGGACTTTAAAGATTATATCTTCAACCGTTGTTAGACATAATATGCCATTTAAATACAACCATTACATTTTCTACTACTTTACAATCCAACATGAATTACTTGGAAAACCTCTTTATGATATATAATATAAGAGAGTTTTAATTATATCATTTGTTGGGTGCTATGGCCTCCATTAACCTCCTCCCTCATACATGTTACACGTAAATTTTGGATTCCACATCATTGTACTATGTGCAACATCATCACCTAGTCACATGCCAATTCATCACTCTCTATGTCACACATCCATGATGGGAAGGGGGGGAATGTGGGTTAGGAAACAACATGACATGGGGTATAATATCCTCCTCCCTCCCTCTGCATCTCACATTTCCTGAAGCATGTGTGAATGTAAGGGTTGGGAGTAGGGTGATGAAGGAGGATGGAAATACTTCATCTTTCCCTCAACATTCTACATTGCTTGAAGCATGTTGGAATGGGGGGTAGATGATGGATTAAGGAAGAGTGACTTCAATATGGAAGGGAAAGGATGGGCTCTCCAAGCTGCAAAGTCAATCCCAATGTAGAGGATGGAGTTTTTTCTCTTTGCATCTCAAAGTTTACTCAACGAGTAATGCTTAAGAAACATGGAGGGAGGAGAAAAGAGGAGGAAATAAAAGGAAAATAACAAATACTTAATGATGCAGGGAGACTCACTATGCATTAAATACACAACAAGATTTTCAATGAAGGATTTTTCTCAAGAATCTAAGCAATACAAAGAGTTGAGGTGATGCAAGGACCTTGTTCCCCTTTATAGGGACACTTCTTGAGAGTTTAAGAAACATGAAAATAATTTCTTGTAAAAAGAATTCTCAAGGAGTTTAAAAGAAAACTCATCAAAAGTAGGACACCATGTATCGAGTACCAAGGAGAGAAAGGGTTCTTGATATCCAAGTGCAACTTCTAAATATATTTCACCCAAACCAAGTCTTTTCCTTAGATTTTATTCTTTAGATTTTGTTAAGCTTACTCTCTATACCATGCCTATTTGAAATATGTGTAGCCATTGACTAACTTTTACTTCAAATTATTTTATTTTATTTTTGTTTTCCATCAAGCCAAAGGCCATATAAGGCCAAGTTTAAGGAAGATGTTATTTCGGAACAATCTATGAACATTTTCTAAAATAATTTTTTTATAGAATTGAGAATAATTTCACCTTTAAGTTTTGTCATTTATTCCAATCTATGGCTTCACTGTTATAGAGGTCACGCTAGACTTGGATTCTTTTCCTTACTAAGAATCAATGAAATTAAATGATTAGATTTCCCACTTGAAGAACCATTAGGGACCACCATAGATAATGGTCATAAAAAATATCCCAACACTAAGTGAGTCGCACTCAACACCATCTCGTGATTAATGAGATCCCATGATTTCCAAGAAATTTTGATTGCAATGTTTCGCCCCCCTTGGAAACAAGTGATGGAGTGGTCAGTACATCTATATAGATCAATTGGATGGACCATTTCATGCACAAGAATGAAGAGGTTGTTACTACTATTCAATTCATGTTATTTTGACGAAAGGAATCAAAGGTATTCCTTTACCATTTTATCTTCTCAAATGAAGTCGATTTGCTATTAAAGAAATGTGACAACGATACCACTTGGAAAGTTCAACAAATGGCAACGGATCGTGGAGCTATGGAAAAGTTCAACAAATGTTGTAGCTTCGGTCAATATGACATTTGAAATATATCCAACTAGTGTTGTTCCAATCAAGAATTTCTTTGTATCAAGTCTCTCGTTTGGAAATACTGCATATCTTAATATTTCAATGGTCTTCATGCTAGTTGCAACCTTCCTGATGGTTTTTATATGTGGTACTAATAAAATAAAAATGTAATTTATTCCTCAACATGCTAGTAGTTGGTATTGGGGTTTTGTTTTCTAAAATTTCTAGTGTATTCTATATCATTGAACAAGCACCTTAGATATTAAAATCCATATTCCATGCCACGTAGACAGAAAATGTAAGGGTCAAAGATGATATCGATCCGATATCTAGTATAGCTACCAAGTATGTGGGAAAGCCCTTGTTCTCATTCGATCCATCACCTACCAGCTCCATCCCTTGGTTCAAATCTTGATCTAGCCATGGGAAGCTATTTTGTGCAGCTAAACATAGGGCCAGATATACATGGATCATCATGAGGGGGAGAAGTTAGAAATTGGTATCTTGTTGGTCCCATAAAAGGTGAGAGAACTTATGGTTGTTGAGTTAGTTGTTGTATCCATAGAAGAATCGGTAAGAATGACACAACTAAGGGAAAACCTATGGACATCACATCTGGATGATAGAAGTGATATTCGTAATGAAGCATTGGAATTGATTCCCAAAGAGATATATCATGTGGGAATTGATAGGGAATTAGGGAGTAATGATAGAATGTTCGGGTAGGATGGCACCATTAGTGGGTGTACCATCAAACAAAAGTGCTTTGCTTTCCCAAACACTATATGTTCTTGTCCACAATATTGAGTAAAATTATCAATTGATCGCAATCATGACTGAAACTCATCTTAAAGAAACTACTCTAGACAATTGAACATTGCATACAAGTAATTCCTAAACTTACATTCCAGGAATTTCAAGAATTCCATCGTAGGTTTTATCATCCTAGCAATTGTAAGGAAATACCAGGGGAACCATTAACAAAGATGGTGCCTACAAGATGCATGTAAGAGCCAAATAAGGGAAAATTGTATAAGTGATGGCCTGTTATAAAGTTATTTAATATGCAACATAGTTTTTTCCTTTGTTGAGAATGTTGAGCAACAAGGAGAAAACATAAATCAACCTCCAAGAGAGAGAAAATAAAGGCACCCTCTAGACTTTTGGTGAACCAAAAGTTCTTTTTTTGTGGGGAGGTATGATCCAAGAGGATCTTCAAATTCAAGTGGCTTTTATTTGTGTTGGGACTATATGCAAAATGAAGAGTGCACAAGAAACATTCCAACACAATTTGAACAAGGTCAAATGGACTTCATACATGAAAGAAAAGGCTCATTGATGTTTTGGGTAAAAAGGAGAAAAGGAAAAATGAAATGATTAATACTTAGTTTGAGCTTAGGTAATCATGTATTATTATATTTTTCATTGTAATAAGAAATTCCTTGGTTTGAGAGCTACATAACATTTAAGTTTCCTAGTCTCAAGGGAAATATGAGATCTTCATGGAGAGTTGAGGTCTTCATGTGGATGGTTGAGATATTTCCTCAAACGAACCCCTTGATTTGTGCCCAGATCCTAATTTATGGGATCTTGAGAGATGTTCCCTCCTTGATATGTTGAGGTGTTTTTAAAAAATAATGACTTATTTAATAAAGTTCTAGGCTTATGAATTGAGACATCATTATTGGGGAAGAAAAGAGGATTCATAAACTCTTTGAAGGAGAGTAAACAAGTTGTAGGATTTCTTATGAACTCATAGCCATTTTTAAAGAAGAATCAACAAGTTGTAGGATTTATTGTGGATTGTTAGCCCTTTGTAAAGGAGAGAACCAAACCCTATTTGGGAGAAGAAATAATAAATAATTTGTTGCATGATGCGAACCCAGAGACATATCACACGAGGGTGAACTTCGTTAACAATCTAGTTTGCATATTGTTTTATATCCTTAATTATTTTAATTTTTGTTTTAAATGCTATATTTCCAACTTTCTTGTTAAGAATGAAAAATTGAGAAATCTAATAAGTATCTAGAATGGAGAAAAATTGATTCAGTTTTTAAGATACCCATTTTCTCACCAAATTTACAAAAAGGGGTCATGCGATGACCACCATAAGCTAGTTTCAAACTTGGCACAAAGTCTATCTAATCAAAATTGGCCACCTAGGGCCACCAAAATTAAAGTTCCATAAATCCCAAGGTGTCAAGAACTAAACATATAAACAAACAAGCTATCTAGGTAGAACAAGCAATCTTATAAAGATTGTGTAGAAATTAAGCTTGTGCTAGGAGGCTTGTTTTTGTCCTTGCAAGGAAGTATACATCTTTCAATGGTGGGATCAAGATCAACCATTATGGGACTCTATTTGTTCTTTACCTACCGAGGTTCTTTAAGATGATTTAGTTTGCAAATAGCCATAAGAACAATTGGGAACTTGTCAATCCAAATTACATCTAGGGTTATTTCTTGGGGCTAGCACCTTCATGTTCCTTGATGTTCGCTTACACTAACAATTATATGCCATGGTTAAATACATAATCACTTCTACAAATATTCTTGCAGAGTTTAAAACAAGATCACCAATTGCAATATCAAGAAGAAAGATCAATCACACATAACACAAATGTTTTACTGGGAAAGCATAAAGCTAAAAACCCCACTATCATATATTATGTATATCATGGATCATCAAACAATCTCATACAAAACTCTAATCCAAGATCTCTCAGTACAATACAATTGTCTCACACTGTCATACAAAAATCAACAAATACATGTGCCAATTCTCTGCCTCCAGACAGTTTACCTCCTCTACACAATCCCTTCAATGGAAAACCTGCAAATGATTCAAATTCCTCTTGCCTAGGCTGCGCATTGCTCATGGGAACATCCACTGTGTGTGTGATTGCATGAGTGCACTTCACTCAAATCACGACTGATATCCAAACTATCCCTTTAATCTGTTATCTCAACTGGGTCTCCACTGGATCCGACATGCATGTAGTTAACAGTGGTAAATCTTCAGTCGCATGTGAGATCACTAATTGTGAATTAATTAATAATTAATTCACTGAACTCTCACTAGTGTAAGTTTAGTTACAACTAGTACAACTGAGCTTAACTCAATTGAGTTAAACTACTTTACAACTCACATAACTACACTTATAACTCTGTCACAACTTCAAGTCACTTAGTTACAACTAATTCGACTTCCATGTCCCACCAGTCAACCTTTGAACTCGAATTTCCTATAGCTAGCTGATTTTCCATTTCAGTTAACTATTTCAAGTAATTATGAGATAATAGATTAATATTTATTGTCCAATTTATTTAAGGGAAAAATAAATTAGACACACATTTCTTGTTGACTTTTCAACACTCCCTCTCNTGGTGAGCGCCTTCATCAAAATTTATGTATGATGATCTTCCGTAGGAATGTACTGAAGAAACATGATCTTCCGCTGCACACAATCTATGATATGATGATACCAGATATCTATATGCTTAGATCTATCATGAAACACAGGATTAATCAAGAGTTTAATGAAACTTTGATTATCACAATGAATCATTGTCGGATCTAAATGAGAACCAAAGAAACCAACCAAGATATTTCTCATCCAGAGAGCCTCACATGCAGCTTGACTCGCTTCCATGTATTCCGCTTCCACTGAGCTGAGTGCCACGGATCTCTACTTCCTGCTGTACCAAGAAATAGTTGTAGATCCGATACTAAGATCCCCCCTGATGTGATTTTTTTTCCGTTGGGATGCCTTCCCAATCTACATCCGTGAAGCCATGCAACTTCACCTCATCCATTTGTCTATACCATAATCCATACTCAGATGTGCCCCTCAGGTATCTCAGAACATGATTACTAGCCTTCCAAAAGAGCTTGGTAGGATTAACCATCGCTTGACCCATTTGGACAAACTCAGAAGACACCCTTTCGAACCTTTTAACGAGTGTGAAAGGAAGCAATATCACTCGGAAATATTTTCATGTTTAGAGAGACTGAAAAGAGATTAAAGGAGAATCCAGGGGGTTCCTTTTTTGTATAACCTTTATGAGTCCAAAAAAGTGATAAAAGTTTACTCAGTTACATTCTCATGTATTTATGAGCACGATAAAGGAAAAAGACTAAGCTCAACATTGGTTTCATTTTTTCACAAGATTGAAACAAAATTAAACTTATTCTTGTAAATTAAAAGCTAATGGCTTTCACTCCAGAATGATAATCAAAGGCTGGAGACATGCCCCTCCAAGCTTCATTTCATTCACCGACTTTGAGGTTGTCACCAATTTCTATACTAGATGGAGAAAAATGATAAGGGTGGATGAAACAAAGGTTCAAATACGAGACCTAAAAAAATACTTGACTCGACATCTATGAGATATAGCTAAAGACTTGACTTGATATCTACGAGATCTAGCAAAATATTCGACTTGTTAGGAGAGGTGACTACTTCATTTTTTAACTAGCTTGACACAGGAAAAGAACTATGCTCAAGATCTTTGTTTCATTTTTTAATGATCTTTCCACAGAGAACCAAAAATATGCTCATGGCTCCAGGTTCAATCCCCAGATTTTTGTTTCATTTTTTAATAAGCCTTCTATAGAGAGAAAAACTATGCTCGAATATTTTTTAATGATCTTTCCACAGAGAAGAAAAACTATCCTCGTAGCTTTTGTTTCATTTTTTAACGAGCTTGCCACATAGAAGAAAAACTATGCTCAAGAACTCTGCTTGATCATGGATTCCAAGAGGACAATGCTCTGGAAGGAATACATGTCAAGGGATAAACGCCAATGATGGCTTCCAAGAGATCTTAACTAGATGGAAGAAAAACACTCTGGAAGGAAAACATGTCGACGACTTCGATAAGGGTAGGGATATCTGAATATAATAGCCCTATCGGATAGATGACCATGCCAACTACCAGATCTAAGTTAGGAGAAGGGAGAGATTCCCTCTCATGCGGGGTTGAACACATGGGGTAGGTCATTACATAATTGACGCACGGTGGGGCGAACATCATTGGCATGTATGGACCATTGAAGGAAGGTGGATATTTTTCTATCAGATGAGTGTCAATGAATGAAACCTGGTCAATAGTTACTATGTTTCCATTGTGAGGGAAACACATCACTCAAAAGAGAGTGGACAAAAAAGATCTCATAACATAGAAATAGTCTCACTCGAGGAGCAGGTTAAAGTCCAACGGGTCATGAACTACCATCACATTGACGTAGACCATTTTTCCTCCAAAAGTAACTGGAAACTGACGAAGGATCCCTAAAGGTTGACTAACTTTTATTTCAAAGGTCAACAGATTTTGAGTCACAGGCGCAACTTACAGGGAACCAAAAGCTTTCCAAGCATTTGTGGATAAGATGCTAACATAATCACCTTTGTCTATTGCAGTGTTAGGAATATTCCTATCACAAACTTGCACAATGATTTGGAAAGGAATGCAATACGGGGTTCTGTCAAATGATTTCAATTGATAGAAATCATCTGATTGCTTGAAGGGGGTGCCATCAAGATGGGCAGAGTGCCCCCTTGTACGGGTGAATCAGTATTAGTGAGGGAGACCTGAGAGACATCCTCACTCTTTGAATGAGGAAGGGGATCGACCCGATGACCGAACCGGATCAACCACCTTGGTTGCACTCTTCAAGGGAGGAGTGGGATCGAACGATGGTGGAACTGGATCAACCACTTTAGTTGCACTCTTCAAGGGAGGAGTGGAATCGACTAATGGAAAAACTAGATCGACCACTTTGTCACTCTTCAGAGGAGGAGTGGGATCGATCGATGATGGAACTGGATCGACCACTTTGGCACTCCTCAAGGGAGGAGTGGGATTGATCGATGATAGAACTTGATCGACCACTTTGGCACTCTTCAGATGAAGAGTGGGTATGATCGATGATGGAACTAGATCAACTACTTTTGTTAGTGGTTCAACCGAGGATGAAACCAGATTGACCACCTGATCAACAAGACTGACTGGGGATGAAATCGAATTAACCAGTCCATCAACTAACGACGGGTTGGGAGAAATATTGCAATAACTAGTTAGAGGTTGAATCTTTTCCAAAATATAATAAGCCTTTCCTATGAGGGAAAAGGTGAGAGTAATGATCACCTTCACATAAAAAGAAAGGAAATTTGATAGTTCTCTTCTTCTTACCAACCGTAATGTCACTAGTTGACGGGGTGTCACGAGCATGTCCTGCAGGGGATGATCATGTGGAAGACCACATTTCCAAGACCTTGGGGAGACCATGGAAATTCAACAGAAAGTGGTTACCCTTACAAAGCCTGTAAGGGTACTTGGGATTATGGGTTGTTTGGGTGATCTTGGCATAATCAACACTCCCAGCATGATTAACAATAATTGGTTGTTGTCTGGAAATGGTTGGAAGTTTAGACCCTTTCTTATTTTTCTTCTTCTTAATCTTCCTTTTTTTGTTCTTCTTATTCACCGGGTTACTAGCTTTAGATATTTCACTCGGCAAAGAATATGAAACGGAAGAAGCCCTTGCAAGTTAATAAGGAAAATAAGATATTACTGGTGAATAAGGTGAAGGATCAACATGAGGTTGATGTTCTTATGTGGAAGTGCTCACAATCAAAGCGCTTGCTACATTTGGGATTACTGGAGTGGAAAGAAACCATATTGGTAACCCAATTGTGAGACCTAAAAGGCTCAAAGTAGCAATGTAAAGAGGACCAACGTTTCTGTAAGAAGGAAAAACAAAAGCTTCCCCCAGAGTAGGGGTTTCTTCATTGGTTGTTTCGGGAACTGATGTCATTAAAAACAGATCCAACCTAGAGTATTCTAGGGAAAACAAACAACAACCACTAAAAATCTAGGAAGCAAGCAAACAAACAAAACCTTCTCACAATGAACGCACTAGTTGGTGATGAAATCCAACGTCGCGGGAATAATGTAAGAAGGGGATAAGATCGACGGGTAGAAAATTTATGTTGACAACCTGCTTAACAGACTTATGCCTTGGTGGAAGATTCCACACAATAAATGTGGATTTACCCTCCAAGGAGCCTGAGTGAGTTTGGCCAACGTCTATTCCAGGTACATCGAAGACTTTCCCCTTCACCGTCTCCTCGTGTATTGACCCTAATGAAAGGCCACTAAGGTTACCAAATACAACAATGATTCCTGGGGAAATAGTCGATAGTCTGATATATGTGCAAGGGTAGGGTAAATGAGCCTGAAATCGACTTGAGAAGGCTCGTACAGGGTTGTTTTCTCATGTGACCCCCAATAATATGCGTAACCACTACACCAAGACTGACAAAGCGGGGTTAGTAACTATGCTGGTCTTAATGCGACCTTGTGATTAACCCTTGTGTGAGAAGGGATTCCCAGGACAAAGTGTAGTAAATGGATTTTACTTCTCCTTAACTCAAGATTCTATGTTTGTTTACATCTTTGGAAAGTTATCTTTCACACCTAGTCCAAATCCCTACCACTAATCTAATGTAGGTTGCAAAGAGACCTAGAAATAAAAGTTTCTAGGTAAATTTTAATTAACGTGTAAATTTTATTAAGGTGTTATTACTCAAGAGGAAAATGGCATGGACTAAATGATGTTTTGACCAACTCTAAACAATTAAAAGAAATGAGAATGCATATATTTCACTTCGATGAAAGTTATATTACGAGAAGGAGAAAACGTTTATCACTCCCATATGCACAATGTCTCAAAATTTTATCAAACGCATCAATATCAAGATCCTCAAGAAATTATCCAAAGAGACTGTACACCAATACATGATTCTTGGCCATGACCAAAAAATGCCAAAAACCATGCAATTTCGCTACTTCAAATGCAAAGATGCCCCCAATCTAATGCAAAGAAAGAAATTAAACCTTTTTATTTCAAATATAAACTAAAAGAAATAGCGAGTTTCTTCAAAACAAAATAAACCCAAACAAAGCCACAAGACAAAGTACAAACTCTGGGCAAAAGACCTCCAACAAAGGGCTGAGAAAAACTGAGCAGAAAAGGGCAGAAATCACCAAAAAAGGGGTTCAACACTCATATATTCAAGGGTACAGACCATTGTAGCACTATGATATACACTGCTAGGGAGCTCTGATTACTGATCAATGCTCTGATATACACTCCAGGGGAGAGATACCCTTCCCAAAAACTCAGAACAGAGGCTTAAAACTCATAAAAATTCACTGAAAATTCCCAGAATTTTGTGAAATTGTCAATGAAAAGGGGAGAAAGGAAATAGATCTGGAACAAACAATAAAAATTATCTAAAAGTGGGAAAAAGGAAGAAACAATTTGAGGAAATACAAGTCAATGTCCTTCCCCAATGGAGTCGTCGATTTCTGTTACATAAAAATCCCCCTGTAGACAGGTGGATCTTCCCTCAGATTCTAGACCCCTAATACCAAGACAAAAAGATGAAAATGGACACTAACATCCCTTTGAGATTTTCTTAACTAGTTTAAAAGAGAGAAAGGGAGAAAAGGTGTGATGCACCTATTTATGTTGTTTGTCCTCGCTGCTCCAATTTGATCTTGATCTCCAAACTCATTCACACAACTTGATACCTGCGAACCACGAACAACAAAGAGACACAAGGAAACTCCTACTCTAGCATACTAGATTAAAACAATTCATCTACAGTAGACAAGCATATGTAGAGATACATAAACTAAAAGGAAATAGGCCAATCATATATTAATGAGAACATTAAAAAGACACTTACAATCTGTAGATGTAATTGCAACAGCCTCTCCAAGACCTCCTCGTCCAACCCTTGCATGATGCTCCTAAGATCATAAGTTTGATATCCAAAGCTTCCTCCCAAGATCATAAGTTTGATACCTCTAATATGCCTCTCCTTCTCCATGGAAAAGCCCTCATTATATAGGATTTGGAGGCTTAACCACCATGGAGAGGATCACTCATCAGATCCACTAAAATGGGATCTCCAAGATATTTAGGGAGAAAATATCTCTTAAGGATTTTAGGGAGGAAATATCTCTCAAGGATGTTAAGGAGGAAATATTTCAACCATTCATGAGATCCTCAACCTCCCTAAAAAATAGCAAACCAAATGTGAGGTGGATTCTTACACTAAATTAATTTCCTTTTCATGAATATTAATAATAATTCATGTGCACATAGTATTTTGACCTTCATATAATATATTTCTCCTCCACATTGGCTAGGGATTGTGACATATGTTATTTCATGGTGTCAAGGTGTATGCAACACTTGAAAAGGTGCATATGAGACTTTTACAACATTTGTGACACTTAGGGCAAGGTACCTAGGTGTGGAAATTTGATGTGTAATTGTTGGCATGGTTCCTGCTGAATTTCTTACCCATTGTTCAGTCTGTTTTCCTTCATTTGTCCTATCAGTCCCTATCCTAGATATTCCATGCGTAACAATGGCTACTCTAGTTCCTTCATTGCGTCGTTCGGCTGATATTTTCTACACATTCTGATTTGGATTTGGGTTCTGGTTTCCTCTAGACTTCCACTTCACAACTAGTTAGGGACAATATTCTATCGAATGATCCATTTCTCTAAAATATGTTCACATCGTGCATGGATTTTGGCAATTGTAGGTCAAGTGTCTAGTTCAATTATAATTGTAACATATAATCGGTCATCTTCCTCCTCTTCCAAAATTCCCTCTACCTCGGCCTCAACCAAAGTTTCCTCTGTTCCCTTGATTGAAACCTATTTTATTGTTTTGTTGTGGAGCCCTTGCTTCTGTTGCAACATTTGCTTCCTGGATCCTATACATTTCATATGTACACTCCCTCATCAATTCAAACATGCAACAATCCTTCTCCTTATGTCCTACATGTTGTACTATGTTGTCATTGATGTCAATGGATTGATTTCAAAGGGTTGATGTCAAGTGGTGTCATAGTGATGTGTTTTCATTTATGTATAGATGGATTGTGTCATTGATGTATGATTTCATAGATGGGTTGATTTCATAGATGTATTATTGTGTATATGGATTGATAGTGGTGTTTTTTCATTGATGTATGATGTAATATGTATTGATGTGTAGAAGGAATTATGTCTTTTCATGGTTGATAGGAAGTACCAAAAGGATGAACTCCAAAGTGGTCCCCCTATGGTGAAATCCCTCACGGGAAGAGGCTATATGAATTCCAAATGGTTAAGTGGTTTGGTATCCCCAGCAATGTATAGTTTGATTGAGGAATAATGTAATGAATATCAGTGAATTTTCAAGTGAGACTATTCTAGGTTGATAGTGATCGTCATTTTGTTTCCAGTGATATGTGGAACGTCACATAACTCCTCAAGGTTAGAGAGTTATCACCATGTGAAGTTTGAGAACCCTCGTTAGTTATCTAGAATCCCCTAGAAGGTCAAAGACGTCAAATTATTCTAGAATATCCTAGAAGAATTTGACCAGTCAAAGTGGTTATTCATGGGTTAAGTGGTTGCAACAACAAAACAATTAAAAATAAATTATTTGCAACTAGAAGCAGAGAGTTTACTATTTGTGGAAAAGTGGTTGTAAGTGGGCAAGTAGTTAGAAGTGATTTATCCCTAAAAGAAGGAAGTTGGTTAGAGGATAACCCTTTGAGGAATCTATTTGAAGAGTATAAATAAGAGAGCAAGGGTCTCTTTTTGGTGTAATATCTTGAGCATATTGAAGATCTATTTTTAGATTCATTGCAGGTACTCATGGACGCATCAGAAGTTCTGTAAGTCTGAGGTTTGATGGAGAAAGTTTCATAGGTTCAAAAAAACCTAGTTTTCTGAAGCTGTACATGGGCTACAATGGTCCAGGGCACGCACATATGTGGGTTGAAGATGGCTAGGGCACGTATATTTGAAAAGGCCAAGAAAATATTGAGTAGATGATAGTGCCCAGGACAATATTCTACAGGTTCAGATATGCTACAAAGGTTCTGGTATGGTTATATGTTGTGTTGATGTTTAGATTTTCTCATGGTATGGTAAATGATTGAGGCATTCTTTGTATGGTTGTATTTATTTCTGAATATGGTAGCTGGCTGGTTGAGTGGTTATGTTCTTATGTGGTTGAGGGGTTTCTATGTTGTGTGATGGTGTATTCATGAGGAGCATGCATAGATTATTGGATGGTATAGATATGTTTGTGGTTAGTGATGGTACATATTGGACAATGATAGGCAGGTTGCAGTGACAATGACTAGAGGATATGACAAAGGAAGCAAGAGTTTGAAGGGAATAAGTTGTGAAGTTTCAAAAACCCTAGTTTTCTAAAGGTTTATGCAGGATGAAAGAGAGAAGGATGCATACATATGCATGTTGCAGTATAGGCAGGTTACATACATACACATACTATAGAATAAATAGGTTGCATACTTGTTGGCATATTGGTTTCTATCTACAAGCTGGGTCTTGTACTTGAGGGTTGGATTCCTCTTCTCAGTTGGTCTTGAGATATGTAGGTTGGGTGTTTCAATGAGAGTTGGTGCTCTATTTGATTTGGTGCTCATTTCAATTGGTGTTGATAAACCATTGAGAATGTAGTATCCTCTAACACATAATACAAAAAGTTTACACATATATCTGGTGTTCTTTATGTTCATTATTGTGATGATTCATAGTTACTTATTGTTGATATATGTTGTTGAGATATGTTTACATTGAAGCAACTAAGTGTGAATGGAAGTAATTGTTGGTGTCATAAGTCACTCCTGGATTGCTTGCAGGAGCAGAGCCCAACGCCCATCAGTTTTATGTCACGATAGTTTTAATGGGTGATCAAATGGGTAGAGACTCGGGAAGATATCACTCTAACTCGGGAAATGAGTCTGGTATGTAAGGAACAAAGGAGGTCTTGATCTAACTTCAGTCAGTGAGTTGATTAAAAGATGAGCAGGTTGTAAACTTGGTGAGAGGAGTGAGCAAACTACCTCAGGCAACAGGCCTTTTAGCAGTTTGTAGAAGAAAAATGTTGAATGCAAGATCCTCTTGGTTCAGGGTTTCGAGAAAATGAAAGGGGGACTTGACTGGATCCTCCAATTCCAAGTCGTTCAGCGCTAAGAAAATCATAGGGACCGATTAGAAACAATGCAACTGTTACAGTAATCCAACCTACATCATCCTATAACAGTTACAACTCCACAATATCCTCCAATTCCGATCTGCTCTAACACAGTGTAAACAAAGACATGAAAGAAACTGACATTCATAAGGCAAGAAGTCTCAAGAGTCCATGTATAACCAAAATAACAGTGCTTCATTAAATTTTTACAACTGGGAGCCTCGCTCAACCATTGATGGATTACAAAATACAAAGACTGAGTCTATATACTCAGAAAAATTCGCCTAACAGAAGCGTGCTCGGTTATCCAAGGTGTGGTGTCCCTTCAGTCAAACTCAGATGGATATTCTTCGTCAGACGCCACCTTAACTACGCATGGCTCCTGCAAGGGGAGTAGCTGAGCCATTAAGTTTCAAGTTAGCATGTGTAGATCTCTCTGGCTAGTCGAGGACTCGGCATGGCTTCTTTGGAAAAAATCGATACACAGGACCCTCTCAGGCGGACAACTTGCCAGATCCTCCATACCTTACACTTAATGAGTGAGGAGAGGTTTCAACCAGCCCCTCTCACCATCATTTACTCCAAGCGAGAACCAGGATTGAGATCGAATCAGATGGCACCTGGAGATCGCGATGATCCCTTATGTGACTAAACTCGGCGCCTTTGGCCCCTCTTGCACAACTCTTTTTATTTCCCAAGTGACCATGGGCTGTGGCCTTGCGTTTATTCTCAAAGGCGCTTTCGACATTCATGAATAGGAAGGATTTGATCCTTTCTTATCACAGTCACAATGAGCGAAACGCCAAGATGGCTTAATTGGGTGCCACACATCCATCTTAGATCGGACGGTCCTGAACTCACTCGGCGATATTGTGGGCCTGGGTCCTGGACGCTCTTGGCACTTCGCATCTCGGGGATATGAAGGAGTTGCTCCTTGTGCTTTGAAGTCGCGATGGGTGAAAAGGAGAGGAGCCTAATCGCGCACTAGGTGTCCCCTTTGCATGGACGGATGAGACTGCTCCGTGATATTGCGGGCCCGACTTTGGGTGCTTTCGACACTTCGAGGTTTGGGGTTTCAAGATGTAGAGTGACATGGAACCCTCACCCTTCAAACTCCCAAATGTCAAAATGCCGACGTGACTAGATATCGTGCCATGCGTCCTTTGGATGGACATCTGCTATCCTTTCCTGTATGCAATATGGGCGCTATCCATCGCGCTAATCTCGACGCAACTCTGCTAACCGCGATTTCTCGTTGATTGTCGATCTGCTCCTATGGATGAATTTGGACCGTCGTCAATATAATTTCACCTGCTTACTTGCTTGGAAGCCTAAAACGAGATTTTTGCATGCTGCGCTTGGGCGCTTCTCGTGCAACTTGCAGACCTAAATACTATTGTTCCCAAGACAAGAATTGTTACTAACATTAGGCTCCATGGGGGATAGAGTCGTCCCTGTAATGCTCTAAGGACTCATTTTGCAGTTTCAGTTCCTTGTTGTTGGGCTATGGGGTCATTTATTTAAAACTTAAAGACGGAAAGAAAAACAATATTTACAACTACGAAAGAGCCATGTGTGGATCAAGAGAAAAATCTTTTTAGGAAATGCCCATTCACAGGGCCATTGAAATATTCTTGATCCTTCAAATTCCGTAACCTGTAGGTATTATTCAAGAATACTTCAGAGACTTTGAAAGGCTCGATCCACAGGGCTTCGAATTTTTCGTGCTTGCATTTATCTTGTTTAGGAGCATCCCATTTTAGTACCAGGTCTCATATCCGAAACTCTTCCTTCTTGGCCTTCTTATCAAAAACTTGCTTGATCCTTTGCTGGTGGTCTTGAATTCTACCCATTACCTGCTCCCTGGCCTGTTGGACTTCCACTAGCTGATGAATTCTTCTAATTATGTCATCAGGCTCCTCTCGATGATCCTGGAGGAATTTTTCTACAGGAATGGCTAACTGAGAAGGAAAAACAGCCTCTGCTCCATAGACTAATTGGAAAGGAGATATGCCTATAAATCTCTTCGTGGTCACTCGATCGGCCCATAGAGAAAATTTCAATCTTGAATGCCAGGCCTTCTTGTTGTCTTCCAACAGTCTTTTGATGATCCTTATCAGGCTTTTGTTAGAGGACTCTGCTAAACCATTTCCCCGGGGATAGTATGGGGTGGAGTGAATCAGTTTGATCTTGAATTGCTCACAGAACATGGCTAACAGCTTAGCCCTAAAAGAGGTTGGGTTATCAGTGATAATCTTACTTGGGCAGCCGAATCTTGTGATGAGGTCTTTTAGGAATCTAATTATTACCTTGTGGGAAGCACTCCTGGTGGGGATAGATTCAATCCACTTGGTAAAGAAATCTTTAGCAGTCAGGATCCATATGTGCTACCCACTGGAAGCAGGGTGAATTTCTCCAATGAAATCTAGGCCCCATTGTTGGAAAGGTCCTGAAACAACCACATGATTTAATGGAAAATACTTGAGCTATTGTTTTCCTACAAATATTTGACATTTGATGCAGGCTCTGACCCTTTTGCAGAAGTCAGTGAATATGGTGGGCCAGTAGTATCCAGCCCTGAGGAATTTGTAGGCTGTGGTTTTCCAGAAATGATGCCCTCCACATAGGTTGTCATGAAATTCAACCATGATCCTGTCAGACTCTTGCGGATCTACACATTTCAAAAGCAACCCTAGGGGGTCTTTCCAATATAAAACTTAATCGATAAGGCAGTATCTGACTGCTTTGAGCTTCAGAGATTTTTCCTTGTTTCTTTGCAGGCCGTCTGGAGGCCTCAACTCTTGCAGAAAATATATAACATCCTTATACCAAGGACACCAAGCCAATGGGGGCTCCCTTTGAGGGTCTATTTCAGACAGCCGATCTTGCTAAATTCCTGAGCATTCATTGATGAAACTCACCCCCAAACCTTGGCAATTTTCTTCAGCCAACAACTTGGCTAAACCTTGACCTTTGATCAATTTGGTAGGCTTTATTTCTAGGTCAAATTCCAGAATCTTGGCTATCCACTTACTCCTCCTCCCGTCTATGTCAGGCTGAAGAAGAATATCTTTAACAACAGCTGAGGGGACATAGGAAATGATTTTTGACTATAGGACATAGGTTCTAAAGGCCTTGAGAGCCTTTACCAGGGCATAGGCCTGCTTCTCCATAGTGTCATACCTGACTGCGGCATCCCTCAATGTTGTTAATTTTTTCAAAATCCCAACCCAGTTTTAGTCTCACTGATTTTTCAGCGAAATTTAAATGCCAAACTCAGTTTCATCACTGTTTCAGCATATGTTACAGCCTGGTGTTTCAGCATATGACTCAACACTGTGTTTCAGCATATACTACAGCCTGGTGTTTCAGCATATACTCAACTTGGTGTTTCAGCATATACTTAGCCTGGTGTTTCAGCATATACTCACAGCGGTGTTTCATCATATGACTCAGCACTGTGTTTCAACATATACTACAGCCTGGTGTTTCATCATATACTACAGCCTAGTGTTTCAGCATATACTACAGCCTGGTGTTTCATCATATGCTACAACCTGGTGTTTCAGCATAAGCTACAGCCTGGTGTTTCATCATATAAAAACTTAATAGAAAATAAATTTCAGAACTGAAACATGAGGATTCTGAACATCATTTTCAATGCAGAAATAAAATATCAGCAATATGCAAAACTCAGAAAATATAGACACAAAGAATTTCGGTCTAACTTCGACCCTGGAAAAACCCACAAGAGGAAAACCAATTAGAGAGGGATTTGTATTATTTATGAGCTTCTGAGAAATTCTTTTACAGCATATTCATATTCAGATATTTACACAAACTTATCTGGACATTCTTGTAGCTTTGCTCCTCAATTTCTGAACCAGAAATTCATACAACTGTACGGCAATAAATGTTGTACGGACTGTCACAAAATTCATGCCAAAACTCTGCTAAGATTGTACGGACTGTACGGAAATACACTCAGAAATATATTACAGTAGTTACCTCAATTTCTGTGCCAACAAATGTTGTATGGCAGCCT
>JASDQU011245171.1:0-13674 GCA_032191745.1 Picea mariana
GCTGACATCGCACGTGGATTGACACGTGTTGAATACTGCCACGTGTCACTCTGATTCGTGACTTACATGTGCCTGAAATGTTGAATCAGTCTGACACTTGTCATTACCTGGTTGTGTCATGTGTTCCTAGCTAACGTGGTATGCTGATGTGAGTCGGGTCGATGGTCTAGATCACATCTTGATCTGACGGTTCATATTCAGTCAGGATTTCACACATCGCAATTTTGACACTCTTGTCATTCTGTGTTTTTGTCACTTTAAAGTCCCGATCCATGAAACTCCGTAATGGAGTCGTATCAATGGTCCAGATCATATCTTGATCTGATGGTTGCAATTACGTCGCGATTTCACATGTCGCGATATCGATATTCTTGATGTTAATATTCTTTGACATCTCCAACACTCGATCCTCGAAACCCCGAAATGGTCTTGGATCAACGGTCCAGATCTGATCTTGATTCAACGGCTGCGATTGAATTGCGATTTCTCATATCGCGATTTCGACATTCTTGTTGCATTGTTTTCTTGTCTCTCAATGATGCAATTCGCGAAACTATGATATGGATTTGGATTCAACGGTCTAGATCTGATCTTCATTCAACGGCTCCGATTAAGTCACGATTTTGCATATTGCGAAATCGGGATTTCTGTGGATGATATTACTTGACATCTCCAACTCTCGATCCTCGAAACTCCGACATGGACTGGAATCAACAGTCCATATTCAACCTTAATCTGACGGCTGAGATTAAATCGTGATTTCGAGAGGTTAGGGAACATCGTTCCTTTGACTCTCCAGTCAGTGAACTGATGATCTATCCCCACGTGTCCTGCCTGAAGATGGACGGTCCTCCTTCTTTCGGGATTTTGTGAGCCCTCTACTCCTTGCACTTTAAAGAACGTGTAGGTTCTCCTCGATCCAACAGTGGTCGGACCCTGCGCTCGGATCTAATGCCCAAGATCTATCCTTCATATCTACGCGCTCCTCTTGTCTACATTGAGATCTGACGGTCATCAGGAATTCGGGATGGGATCCAACGATCACTGACGCTTCTCCTCCAAGCTTACACATCCTCCTTACTTGGAAGAATTTCTAAGTGTCAAAGGCCTCGACCTTTGATTTTCCTGTGATCCTAAGTATGCTATCTCCCTTGAGCTTTAGCCATGAGTTAACCTCACCCCTGGTGCACACCTATGCACTTCATTCGACTCTGCGCTAATTCCTCCTAAGATTACGTTGTTCCTGTTTTTCCATCGATGCACACTCTGATCCTGCCATCGATGATAGGCGCATACTTCCTATAAAGCATGACAACCATCCTCCGTAGTGTCTTCCCAAACTGCTTCTGATGCCCTTCTGTTACATTCTTCCTGCAGTGTCTTCCCAAATTGTTTCTGATGCCTGTCTGTTACATTCTTCCTATACTCATGCCATCTTCACTGTTGTACTTGCCATCAATGACAAGCATATGCTACCTATTAAACATTTGCTAACATTAAGTGTTGTTTAATGCTAAAAACTGTTCTGCAGGATTCGAAAATATCGTCATTAATGGAAAAAGGCACAAGGAATTACTCATTAAATTGCATTAAATCTCTATTTCCCAAGGGATTAAATTATCATCATCTCTCCGAAAGGATTTATTTGAGGTTATTATCCATTTGAATAAATAGTCCCATCAAGCTATGGAAACATCATCTAGAAAATAGTTTTGTGGTGATACTTTAAATATCTTTGGTCGTGAAGACCAAAACTTCCAGTGGTCAAGAGAATATTCATATTATTCCTCTCCTCTTGCACAAAAGGACGTAATTTGGGCATCTGGAATCGCTCATGTTGGGTGTGGTCCTAAGGTTTTTGATTGTAAATAACTTGTTTCATGGTCTGTGGATAAGTATGTTCCAAGTCAAATAATTATACAGCTCCAGGATCACTCTTCGATTTCTCTTTCACTGCAAGTTTTTTGCAAGATGTTAAAGATGTCAGAGCTAATGCTTACTTCTAAAAGTGAAGATTGCAGGGAATTATTCAAGAAACATAACAATGGGCTTGACCTCCTGCATGAATATTTGGAGAATCATACATCTATCCCAGTAGAAATAACCATAATCCAAGTTGATTCTTTTAAAAACCCTTATCGATAAATTGCATGGTTGTTTACTAGGTTGATAGGTGAAGAAAACACTACTTCTATCTCTCACATGATTTTATATACTATGTATTTTACAGTGCAAGAATAGGCCATCTTTGAGTGGGAAAAACTATTTCTATAGAAATATCATCCCATTTATCACACAATAAAAAGGACAGAAATTTCTTAATGGCTTCTTATATGATATTTTATATTTTACATTCTTGGCAATTCCCAAACTTAACCATAAGTAAGAGGGTGAATAACAAAATATATCCAATTAGCTTTTGGTATCAGGAACTATCAAGACATAAGACCCCTTTGTATTTCTATGAAGTCTATAATGATTTTGTTTTAGTCTTCAAAAGGATGTTGTTGGGAGAAAATACCTCAAGGATATCTGACCAAGCTACCAGATTCTTAGAGAAAAAAGGAAAAATAGAACAAATGGAGAATCACACTGTCATAAGGATATTCTGCTCAAAAGAAAATTCTTCTTTTCTGGATACATTTTTTCCATGAAAAAAGGAAAAATAAATGTATTCCCCTTCTATGAAAGATTGGAGAGTTCATTTTCAAAAATATAAATAAAATTCACGAATTTGGAAGTCATTTCAGCAATGTGAATTTAAAGTATGCTGAAAAGATCAAAGGTTTTGATCCAAACAAAATCTTTGTGGGACGTATTCTTTCAATGAGATTCAATAACTCTTTAATTTAGACTATGTTGAATGAATAAGAAAAAGTTAACAACCAAAGTACTCCTGCACATGATGTTGGTGACCTAGAAACATTACTCAGTACTAATGATTTTTATAAGCAAAGGGGAAAAGGTCCCAGTAAAATAAGTTCTTAATCTCCAATTGTTACTCCCAAGAATACCACATCCCAGAGCAATGCTACAATGAACCACCCAGTTAAAAATGTTTTCAACAGTAGTTCAAGTGGAGGAGGGAAGAATACTCACCCTGGGAAAATTGAGAGTTCACACAAGCTCCCTGTGAGAAAGAAGAGGATAATCTTATAGAAAATGACATCCAAAGATTTTCTTTGGAGGACATGGAACTAGAAGTAGATATTGAGAAAATATTTCCTACAATGGAACAACCAGAAAATATTGCTCAACAAAATTGTTTATTGTAATTTATTGGAAATGAGACCTTTAGTGAAGAAGAATCCTTCACTTTTCAAAGTGTTGTTTTTTATAAAGAGTCTACAAAATTGATTGTAGAAACAAGTGACTAGAAGAATAAAAAGAGAAAGTTTCGCTCATATGTTGACCTGAAGGACATGCGACCATCCCAAATTTATAAAATCCATAAGGAAACCGGGGATGCTCTTGATGACTCTATTGATGGTTTGGAAGCTGAAAATGCTAAGTTAAAGGAAAGGATCAAAGAATTGGAAACTACCCTAATGCCTCTCCCAATCCTGGAAATTCCTTTGTCAATGGTTAAACCAACTACACCTATTATTAAGCTAAAAGGATCTTCTAGTTTACTCACAACAGTCTGAAGTTATGTAGAGGAAAACATTAAAAAGAGAATGTCACTGATAATAGAAGCATGGGAGGTATAAAAACATATTGTTTATTTCGGCTCAAGGGCACAAGCTTTTCATGAGTATCTTCAAGTTTATTTGAATAATGAAGAAGGTTTCTACGTTGATGTTGTCTTTCCATTTGGAATAAAAGTCTCAAACATGACATACTTAAGAGAAGATAAGAGGATATTCCTTCTCCAAGTTGAATTAAACAACTAAATTCATGTTGGAAAGAAAATATCAAGAATTTGAATAACATTGTCCAAGCATGCATCAAAGCAATAGTAAAAAGAGAAGAATTGTTCAAAATACTCATAGAGATAGATCTGGAAGGAAGCACCGGTGAGGTACAAGATCCTAAGTTAATTCATAATTCAATGTTTATGACAAAGCAACAATTTGATGAACAAGTGGAGATATTAAAGGGGTTATCGACTGAGAAATTTTATGGCATAATTGAATATAATGGAGAAGAGATAGAAAATTGGCTAGTTGATTATTCTATGAAGAATCAAGATATTGAGGAGGTAATACATGGAATTTTTCATGACTTAAGAGTCTTGGAAGGAAAATTATTCAATATCAAAATCATGCATGAAATAAATGTTGCACCAATGAAAAATTGCATTGAAGATTGGTTTAAAAATGTAATTGATAAATTAACTAAACAAGGACAAGAAGAAATAGTTGAGATTGTTCTTATAACCATCAATGAGGAAAATAAAAGGACAACAAAAAGGAAGTAAACGAGAGAGAGACCATCATAGTAAGTTTATGTTGATCATATCTTGCTTTCTTTATCATTTTTTCATCCAGTTACTCTGCTTCTTTGACTAGAAAGGTTTAACAGAAATCTGATAACTCCTTCCTCTCTTCTTTCCAGGTCTTCCTATTTTGTCAGCACCCACCATATTCTCTCCGTAGATTATTTATTGTTTACATTTTCTTTAGGGTCCATGGGAGCCCCAATTCCAATCCTAAGTACAAACACATTTAAATTTAAAATCTTTGTAACATACTTTATATTTCTCAAAAATCCTAAGAGAACTATTTCGGGATCAATTTGACGATGTTTTATAACTCTGAGTTTTGAGTATAAAATATTTGAGATTGATCTATAATTTTCTTTTTTTGATCTCCACATGTGTTTACTCTATTAAATTTTTCTTATGTGTGTAGACCATTTTATTTTATTTTATGTAATAAAAAATATTTAATTTAACTATGATGAATGTGAAGAAATTTTTCTTATCTTTTTCAGATATGTGATGTGTGAGGTTCCTGGTCATCTCTCAGGAACTCTCTTTAAAAACAAAACATTTTATTTACTGCAATCTTTGTATTTTTTTTGAATATCACGACAGACTTTCTCAAAGTCCTATATTATTTTGAAAATCTAGAATTCATAGAAAATATTGAAACAGAGAAGAGTACCACCTCTATAAAAATGCAGGGGGACTTGTATCCCCATGAGGTTTTCATTTCAGTCATAAAGGATTGAAGCATCAAAATTTTTGGCGACCATATTGGGGACCGAATTGAAAATTTGAAATTTGGTTTAGCATCTTTTGAAAGATACATGACTTTGTCCCAGGATGATCATCCCCACCTAGAAATTGGATTAAATAATCAACAAAGCATCTTGTATCAGTTATATAATCTGGTAATAATGATATCTGAGACCAGGGAAGAATTGGTAATATCTTGGATGACATTGGTCCAAGAAGAAGAAAGAGAAATCCTCTGTAGATAGAGGAGAGATGAGTGACAAGACTGAAGAAACGAAAGATAAGCTCAAGGAGCATAAGAACAAGGTTGGAATTGAATCTAGAGGAATACAAGGGACCCATTACCAGAAGTAAAAGAAAGAAAAATTGTATTCTAAGAAGTGGAAAACATATTCCTGAAATATCTCTAGACATGGAAGGAATAAATTAACAACCATGAGAAGAACCATGGAGATAACCTCATGAAGAAGGATAAGGAGGTAAAGGAGGTGGTGGAATAAATCAAGAATACCTAATATTTTGAAACCAAATAAGAGTAAGATATTCCCCCTTAAATATTCGAGGTGATAAACATGACCTCCCTGTTCTTCCTAAGGGTACTTTGAAACAATTTTCTAGAGATGGAACAATTGATTCCAAAATACACACCTTAATTTGTTTCTTGATGTTTCTGATTTTCATTGTGTTGAATATGACGATGTGATGGTAAGGTTATTTATTCAAACCTTATCAGGAAGAACCTATGAATGGTATATGAGATTACCCACTAGGTCAATCAGTTCATTTAACAACCTCGAAGCCCTGTTCCTGACTATGTTCACTCCTCCAGTTGCATATCATACCATTCTGACTAATTTTACCCAGATTGGTTTGAGGAAGAATGAGAGAATACAATATTTTAATCTCAGGTTCAATAAAACTTTGAATAAGATTCCAAAATATAAATACCTAATGACCCAGTGATACTTGTTTTTTATAATAATTTGATGCCCCCAAATGTAAAATATGTTATTAGAACATCCCCGATGGATACCTTGGAGGAAGCAATTATTAAGGCCATCAATATGGAATATATTATGATTGAGACAGGTGTTGACCCCAATATTATCTTGGGAAAAGTAAAGAGGCAACTGGGAGGCCTAAATATTGATGATAAAGGAGCCTCTATCTCAATAAAGAACGAAGAGAAGAAACCACGACCGATCCAAAATCAAACAATTGGAGGAGGTGTTTTTAAGTGAACCATACCAGATGTGAAGGTAAACCCTGTTGCGGCACAATAAACTAAGAAAAGGATTGAAATTGCACAAATGAATAGAACCACTAGGCAAATGAAAAATGAGATAACCAGATTAAGAAAGGGGAATCATTATGTAGCAAATCTGAGAATTCTGGTCCAAGAGAAAAGAAGGAACCCTCCCCAAGAAAATAGAGTGAGGTGTGAAAACACTGATAATCTGAAAAGACAAAGGATTCCCAGGAAACCAATTCCAAATGCAATTGTGTTGGATGATATATATGACAAACAAATGTTTGATCAAGGAAATGATTATTTACCTTATGAAATTGTATAGATGGAGGGATGATAGATGTCCATGTATATATTTGAAGAAAGATATAATGACCTTGACTCACAAGAGAATGTTTCCCATACGTGAGTTTTTTTAAATAAATCCAAAAACAAAAATGATTCTGAAAAGGAAAAAGAAAGAATTAAAGAAAAAGATAAAGAAAAGGTGAATGAGAAAGAGGAAATTGAAAAGGTAATAGATAATGTTGGAAGAAATAAGCAACACCTGGTGTCAAACCATCCCTAGATGAAATACAATGTTGTAGAGGACTTGAGTAAGCTAAGGATAACTCTTACTTTTACAGAAGTGGTAAATATCCTTCAACAATGGGAAAATATTTTGATATTGTTTGATGATCCATATGGAAGAATGGATGTTGTTGTTATAAGTCCAAAACAAAGACAAAACACATAAACCATCAAGTTGAGAGGTAAAATCCCACCTTTTTATATTTCAATTGAAAATCATGATGTTTCACTTCATAATTCTTTAGTTGAAATTAGCGTGACCAATAATATTATGCCACTAGCAGTCATGGAGGCATTGGGCATGAGATGCACCAAATATTATGAAACTAGTGAAAGTATATATGTAATTGATTCCAGACAAGTTCCAAATTATGACGAAATCAAATATTTTTATGCTTGGATCACGACACCTCCCCATATTATTACAGTTTTCAATATTGTTGTGGTAGACCTTCCTCCTGCATATAGAGTTATCTTAGGAAGAAATTGGTTGTCTATGATTAGGGGATACATAATGAACGATAGAAGTTGCATGATGCTTCCATATAAAGAAGGATAAATTATTAAGGTCCCTCATGAACCCATGATACCTTTTTCCTTAAAAAAGAAGGATAATGAACTAATGGAAAATTATAAAGACATTGGGATCGGAAACTATGTTACCCTAGACATGGAGAAAATTGAATACATAGAGAAAATTCAAGATATGGAGAATAAAAAACATAGTTTGAAGGTTATTGGAGGATGTCATTTGATGGAGCTTCTCAAGTTCTTGGAGTGGAGTTGGAATCATCCTTATAAACCCAGGAAATATTGTGCATCCACATGCTATCAGACTTGAATTTGCATGTACCAATAATGACGAAGAATATGAATATTTGATTTAAGGGATTATTCTCGCATGAAAAATGAAGATAGAACATCTAATTGTGAAAAGTGACTTCGAGTTGGTAATAAATCAAGTTACCTAGAGATATAAGATTAAAAAGGAAATACTCAAGTTGTATTTCAAAAGAGTTAATGAATTGATGGAAGGCTTCAACTCTTTCAACATTTCTTTCATCCCAAGGGAAAAAAATAAGAAGGTAGGTTGATTATCTTTGGTTGTCTCACTGTCAAACCTGGATGAAGTTCAAAGAAAAAAATGTTTTCAAGTAGAAAGAATATCTTGACCTTATGTACTTGATAATCACAATTATTTACAAGTATTTGAGAATGATGAAGAATTGGAAATTTTTTTGATGAATAATGATGAAGATGAGGATAATAACATAATCATTGTCCTAAGGAATTATGTTCAATCTGAGTCTCTTTTTACAAGAGATGATCATGATAAAAACCTCCTGGAAGAAGCATCACTGTTGATATCACATGAACTTGTAAGAGTCCTGTGGGTTTGTGGTTTCTACCTAAGTCTGTAATTTTTCCCTGTCTCTATCCTTTTCACAGGCCGAGTATTGAAGTTTTTTCCCCTTCGGCTGATAAAATCATTTTTTGTTTTCCCTTGTTCATTTGTGTGCCCTAGTCTCCCTGTTTTCTTAGCTCGAAGCCAGTCATCCAAATACTTGATCGTATAGGTCACAACCATGAACACAAAGCGCATCTTTCTTAAACAGTTTGTTTCGATATTGAAGCATAAGAAAAAGACAGTTTTAATCTTTCAGCGGTGAAGATTCTGGGAACAGTCCAAATCAACAGCTCACAGACATTCGAGAGTGAAAACTTGCATGAAGTATAGTGCCAGAACAAAATGCCCCAAAGCGAATACGAGTCCTTGATCTTAAAGGGGATAGGTGGCAGTTGATCCAAGCCTTCGGGGAAATGAGCTTCGGGAGATTTGAAATGAGAAGTTATAAGAAATCCCGAAGGGTCGATGTCCTAAAGACCTAAAATAGATCTAAGTCGTTGATCATCCAAAGCCACATGTCATTAGATCCACAGCTCTGGGTAAAAGCGCATAGAGAAGTAAGTTAGATTTGAGTTTTGATTTTCTCGAAGTCCTGGAGACCCGAAGTGGATCTCAGTCGTCCAAATATAGAATTCCATGCATCATCAGATCCTCAGCTCCGAAGGTTTTGCTTAGAGGTAAATGTGGTTTGAGAATTGAAATTCCTGAAGGTCAATTCGTGAAGCAGATCTCAGCCTTTGATTCGAAGAGGGAAGATCTGATCCGTCGATATAAAGCGCCAGAGCTGGGTCGTTGATTAGGAAGACTCATCTTAGATAATAATATCAATGGTCATGCTCCATTGTGGGGTCGGAAGGTGTGCACGTTTTAAAATTTCAAGGGTGGGTCGTAATGGGAACTGTGGTTTTTGGAAAGGGACGCGTGGTGGTTCATGGTGAATTATGGAGACAAAAGCGGTTTCTTTCAAACCACCCTTCGTCACTCGTGCAATCGCGCAATTATGTAGGGTCACGACCCTAGGTCAAATTGAATATGGAGTGATGGAGAGGAGTTGCACCAAAGACCGAAAGCGTCTGTATTGGTCACATAGGAAGATCTTATTGGCCTCAAGATGTCGGGATTGACTCAAAAAATTCGTATGGCACCGCCTGGAAACATTCATGAGTGTTAGGCCCTCTCCAGATCCCAAAGAAGGTAATTATTGAATATTTGGGGTATTAGTTAAGACCCCGTCTCACTCCATAAATGGAAATCATTGCAGAGCACAGCCATGAAGGCACACTGACGATCCGAAGGTTTCTTATGGGAAATTTTTCCTGTAAATAACATAATTGTTCCTGGCTCGCGGCTGACATGAGAAAACCTACACAATATGATAGAGCATGTGCTAAATGAAGGCCTTGAAGGTATTGGTCCGATCACACTCCTGGTGGTTGCAACATTTCTTCGTATTTATAGACAGTTTTGATATTTTGTTAACGTCGAATGGTTGAGCTAGGATCTCGGGTATTGTAATATTTTTATGAAGAACACTAGTTCTCTGGTTATGTATTTGTTTTTGAGACATCTTGGTTAATCTAATTCATCTCTCTTTCTCCATATTATTTGCCTATAATACTGAGAGAGTTCATGATTGACTAATTCACATGGATTGTTATGACTATATTATGATGAATATTATATTATAGTTTTGTTATAATTTCTTTCAATTTCTTTGAGATTTGAATTCAAGAGGATCTTGCGTTTAATATTTTCCTCCTTAGGCTGCTGGAAGACCTGATGTCCACTATAGAACTCTACACTCTCCTCACCAAAGTATTCCCTCTATTCACCCTTAATCCAACTTTCTGACTGAAGTTGATTCTATACCTCAATTGCTTATGCATGTTATTCCAAATTTCTGAGTTATAATGTTATTATCATTGAGTCATCTCCATTTGATCACCTAAAAATCATTTACATTTACTATATAAATAGATGGGTACTGGGATTAACTTCTATGCAATCTGAGGGTGACTTCTAGTGCTAACATTTTTGGTTTTGTTGTTGGGGAAAAAATTGACGACTTTTCCCTGGGATATAACGACAAAGAATCTTTGATTCTAAAGGTGCATCAGATATCAGTACCATTGAAGATTGCAACTTGCACCTGGCAGATCCACTATTTCAACTCCACTATTTTAGTTCTGGATCCTAAAGGTAGACACACAAGGTCCACTCTACTGCTACCTCTAGAAACGTCTAAAGCTAACCCAGAGGAAATTATCATAAAGGGAAAGACTGCTCAAAAAGGTATCCCCACTGTTGTACCAAGTTTTTCTGATAATTTTCATAATCCCTCTTTACAAACTCTAGTAACTGTTTCTGATTCTCCTATTATACAAACTGTTGGAGTTTCAAGAAATTTAAATTTTGGGAGTTTTCCTATCGATTTATCCCCTCCTATTCTTGGTTTGGAAGGAGAGATCTTTGACACCCCTTTCTCCCTAGAAGTTGTGAAGTGGAAGGAGAGAGATTTGACCTTAGAAGACTTTCCTACTCCAGACTTTACTACTACTCCTCCTATTAGAGTTGTTGAAGTTGCAGAAGGGGAAACCTCTATTAACTCTAGCCCCTCATATTTATCTCCTAACTCTCATCCTTTTCCTTTTTCTCCCAAAAGAACATCCCCAGTCTCTCCTACCTGAACTCCATCTCCTCCTAGTTGTCCTCTAGTTCACGTCCAAATGGCAGGTGCTAATCCTCATAGGAACAGGATGGATGAGATATTGGCTGCTAGATACGCCCCTCTAGTTTTACCTCATCCTATGAATGCTCTCCCGACCATGGAATACCTTAAGTACATGCCCCAGTTCATAGTGGAGGGAGACGTGACTACAAAAGATAACCTTGCATCCTTTTATATATTTGCAGAGATTTAGGTCATTGAAAATGAAGATGTGTGGATGAAAGTTTTTGTACAGAGCCTTGATGGTGATTCCAGGGACTATTTTAAGGACTTGCCTCCTAGATATATTGACGGGATTTCTTCTCTGGATGATTCATCACTATGGGAATAAAAAATATCTCCTTTATTATATTACAGAATTCAGGGAACTTAAGAGAGAAGAGGGGGAATCTATTTTAGACTTCTCAAAGACATTTAATAAGATGTATAAAAATATTCCCTCTAAAATTAAACCTACAGAAACCTCTGCCAAGATGACTTATGTGAATGCTTTCGACCCTAATTTTTGCCTCCTATTGAGAGAAATAAGAGATACCTCCTTGGCTCATATGAAATATGCAGCCCTTGGAGTAGAATCCAATATATTGGCAACTGAGAAACTTAGGAGTAAATATGAAAGAGATAGAGGAAAAGGTAGGTATGAAACTTTGACTTATAGTTCCTCTACTGCCCCCCCTCAAACGGATGAAGTGACCAAGCTACTAAAATCACTTTCTGCTAGAATGGAAAAGATTGAATTAGAAGGAAAGAAGAGCTATAGGAATTCCCAAAATAATGACAATAGGGGTAGTTTCAAAGGACCAACTAATGCCCCTCAGATCATCCAAAGAGATCATAGAAATAGGGACAGAGATGATCATAAAATTCAAACTCCTATCCAAAATAACCTGGTTACTGATGAAAATGAAAAGGAAGAAGATATTGATCATGAGATCCATTTCCTTGGAGATACCTCTTAGTCCCCTCATTTAACTCAGTCTGCATATGAAGAGGCCCTCATAAGTAATCAACTGAATGAGCTAAGCAAAGGAGAAAAGACTAGTAGTGATCCAAATAGATATAACCTCAAATCCAAAAATAAAGAAGCAATGCTTGACATTTCTGAGCAGCCTAGTAGAGCTAAGAAACCTGCTAAAGATATGGTAGACAATAACAAAGAGAGGAAAGCACATAGTCCCCCACTAGTGGTCAAAAGTATTATACTAGAGGTGAAGGAGATTTTGAAGCCTCCCTCCTCTTATATCTTTGAGCAAGAGATTCAAAATATTAGGATCCCTTTGCCTATCTTAGAGTTAGTCAAGCACAAGGATTTCAAAAGGTGCCTATCAAAAATTTTCCAGCCCAAACCTGCATCTCACTCCATAGACTCAGTTAACCTCCAAGATGAAAATCCAATTGCCATGTTATGGCCTTTGATAGAGGATAGAGATGACTCCTCGCCACCCTTCTACACTTCATTGAACATCCATGATAAGGTGTTTCATAACTTCTTGATGGATTCAGGGGTATGTCACAATCTTATGCCTACGATTTTCATGGAAGAGCTCAGGTTGGAGGTTAAAAAAACCTATCACAACCTGTATTATTTTGAATCCAGAAAGGTGAAGTGCCTTGAGGTTATCAAATACCTGGTTGTGTCCCTGTTCCAGCTACCAATGAAGAGTGTATTCATGGATATTGTAGTGGTTGATGTTCCCCCTAAATTTATGGTGCTTCTGTTTAGATATTGGATAAAGAGACTGGGGGGAACCTTGCAAATGGACCTTTCATATGCCACCATTCCTGTATTCAGGGGGGAACAAAGGAGACTCTACTGGGAAGCGCAACTCACGTGCATCATCAGTGATGAAGCAAAGCCCACCAACCATCCTATTTTTTATTTTGACACTGATTTGAGATCTAGCATATTGAAACTGACTGATACTCCTAAACCTCCTCCTGAAATCAAAAAATTGTCCATTGCTTTTTTTGAAATACCTCCTCCAACTACCCCTGTTTGGAAGATGTTCTTTGATGGAGCCTCTTCTAAGGAATTTGTTGGTGCTAGGGTAGTCTTTTTTTGACCATGTCAAGAGACTATACCCTTGTCCTACAAGTTATAATTTGAAGCTACCAATAATTTTGCAGAGTATGAAGCTCTTGTTTTAGGTTTAAGGGCTGCAAAGGACATAGGGATAGAAGAGATATCAGTATTTGGAGATGTAGAGCTAATTGTTCATCGGATAAAAAATATTTATCAAGCTAAGCACCCTAGGCTTAGGAATTATAGGAATGAGGTGTTTGACCTAATTGCCAATTTCTTCTTAGCTTTCAACATTTCGTTTATTCCAAGAAGGGAGAATACCATGGCTAATTCTTTGCTTGTTTCAGCAAGCCATTTTAGAATCTCACTGCCACCTAAAATCAAGTATGATATAGAGGTGAAATATAGACCCTCTATACCTGAAAATGTCAAGCATTGGAAGGTATTTGAGTATGATCTTGAAATCAAAAAGTTTCTTGAGTTTTTCGATGAGTTCTTTGCATTACACATTGAT
>JASDQU011245172.1:22202-33086 GCA_032191745.1 Picea mariana
AAGTGCTATTTCTGTTCAAGTGCTATTTCTGTTGCTATTTCGTATATCATTTCTGTGTATTGTGAAGATTATGATGGATATTTCACTGTTATTCTGTTATTTCTAGCATTTCGTTTCTGTTCTGCATATTTTATATATCTGGTATCTTGCATTGTTCCCCTGCTATTGTCTGTTGTCTGTACTTCCCCAATTTTCTTGAGGAACTACCACATGTCTACCAAATCCTCTTGAATTCTATCTCTGTGGTGTGAAACATTGTCAAAATCCTCGGCTAGGCAATCCTGGACCATTTGGGCTATCATTTCTCCATCATCCTCCGTGATCATATACTCCGGAGGTGGTATTTGTTCCTTTGTTTTCTTGCACGCGCCTCCTGTCTATGTGTCTGGCCTCTTGTTCCCCCTCGGTTCCTATGATTTGGGATTTGGTGTGGTCCTTGTGTGGCCTCATGCTGTTTTTTCACTTGAGCTAGCTGCGTAGTGTTCTTTTTCCCCTTCTGGGTCACTGTCTTAGCTGCCCTTTCGTCTATCTGGTTTGTCTTTGTCTGGCTCGTCCTCTGTTTCTTGGGAACCTTGGATTTCTTGAGGCTATTTTTCTCCCTGCCCTGCCTCTTCTTCCGCTGTCCTTTCCGACAATTCTTGGGTAAGGACTAGAATCTTCCACTCATCCTCCCAGTCTTTTATCACCATGTTGATATCTCCCTCTCTGATATAGTAGTGCATCTATAGCCACTGCTTATCACGATCCTTCCACTCCTGTATCCACATTGTATGTCGCGTAGGTATCCCTCAAATATGGGCCTGTTCATCCTTTTCTACCTAGCATCTGACGTAGCTCTCAACAATAAGTATCTTGCTCCCTGGTTCAGTTTGTGTTTGGTAACGAAAGTTACATACCTTAGTTCTCTCGAGCCCATACAGGCTATTAGCATGATTAACCATGAATAATGAAATTATGTTCCTAGATTATGCGCATCCTTGCAGTAATCCAAGAACAAGTTCAAGAGATACTATGCCCAACTCACTGTGGTGCCTTCAATGCATTGAGTTGCAAGTGTGACAACCCCAGCTGGAACTTCCTCCCTGCGACATTTTCTTAGCAGCTTACAGGCTAATTTTTTTTCACCCATTTGTGTTGCAACATCGTTGATCCTCTTGATAATGATCCCTCCCGTCCCCCTATTAGTACCATACTTCTTCTTCATCTCTCCCACTAATGCTTTCTCCTTGGCTTTGTCGTCCAAAAACTACATGAGATCCATGCCTTGGAATGGTACCCCTGTTATGTTCACAATCAACTCTACGTCTATCAAGATGAGTCCAACCATATGTCCCCGCCATGTGTGACTGCTAACAACTGTTTGATGCATGCGCTTGCATACTAACCTCTACTAAAATTTCATAGTTCCAATAGACCTAAAATCCCTGTTTTCCCCAACCTTGTTGCCCATCGGAGTGGCTGATCCATTGGTTCCCCAACTGGATTTACGCCCACAATCTCTAAGAATACTCTCTTTGAAAATTCAGGAAACTTGTCCGGGTCTGCCACATCGTGGTCTGAGTATTTGAGCTTGTGAATAAGCCCTAGCAAGCCTGATTCCACCCGTACCCCATCTGGTATGTGCGGTAGAATGATAGGCTGCTTACAAGGTGACTTAGGTACCTGCTGCTTGTCTTTATTCAGTGGTGGTGGCTGGCTCGAGGTTCCAGTGGCTCTCAGTTGTTCATTGGAATACCATTTTGGCCAACCTATGACATCCTCTACTGTTCCTTCTGGTGGGTGGGCTGATATAGTGGTTTGAGACTCGTCTGGCTCAATTGTTGCTTCAAGATTCAGTGTCGTTCCATTGACTCTCAGAGCTGTTTTGGTGTTCTCTGGTTTCACCTCCTTCAGGGTTTCTGCATCCTAGTTCTGTTGCTCCTGTATCTCTACTGGTCTATCTATATTCATGCCCTCTGGTGCTGGTTGTTGGGTTTCTTCCACTATAGGTGTGGGGTTCACTAGTATTGTGTCTGGGAATAGGATTTTGTCGACATCGACAATCTCCAACGACTATTTTTTTCCTTCTTCTGATTGTACCTGTGACCTGGTTCTAGCTCTTGGTTTTATGGCACCCTAGCTTGCTTTGGTGGTGAATGTCAAACGTTTTCTGAGTTTGAATGGTCTATGTGACCTCTTTGGACTTGAATTTGTGCTCCTTAACCTCTATCTCTCTCTATCTATTCTTCTTTCAAAAATGGACTCTTTGCTCCTGCGTATGTGTGTTGTATGGGATTCACATGAAGCTAGTCGAATATGACTCCTTAATTATGGGTTCAATGCACCTCCATCTCTTTCATACTTGCCATTACTCTACCTCACCGACTCTAGTTGGCACGATTAATGTGGTGTCCCATCGGTCCTTTCCGTCATTCAATTCTGCCTAACTCCATATTGTCATACTTCTTTTGTCATCTTTTTGTTTCCTGCTCGTTTCCATCATGACCTAGCCTCTTTCCTTCTCCTCACCAAGTTTGTGTTCCTAAGTATGCATGCCCTTTATTTCTTCGGTGCACTATGCCTCTGTTGGTTCTTTCTGATATACATTTTTTTTTTTTACTGCGTGGTGGGTGGTCGACTATCCTTGTATAACTTCAGTCAGATCCCATTAATCATCCCTCTGAGTTCTGCACCTGATAAGTATTTCAGTTGTACAAATCCTCCATCTGTGATAGATTTTACTTTGTACGGTCCTAGCCAGTGAATTCTTATCTTTCCTGGGTGCTGAAGCGATTTTCTGTCATACATCAATACTATATATCCTTCCTTGAAATTTTTCTTCTTGATGTGTCTATCATGCCAAGCTTTGTCCCTTTCTTTCAGAACTTGTTGGTGGAACCCTGATAAGATCCGATCTTCCTCCATGGTCATTAACTAATTTAGTCTCTCATGTATTGCGTATCGTTCTGTCATATTTGTGACTGCTACTATGCACAAGCTTGGCACTCAAAATTCTAATGGCACCAATGCTTCTTGGCCATAGACCATTTTAAATGGCATGTGCCCTGTCAACATTTTGTACGTAGTCCTATAGGCCTAGAATAATGCTGGTGCTTTGAGGTCCCAGTTGTCCCTATTGATGTTACAGATCTTTGTCAATGCATTCTCCAGGATTTTGATAAATGCTTCCACTGTGCCATTTGCCTGTGGGTGATATGGTGTGCTCTTATGATGATGGACTTCAAACTCTTCAGTCATAGCGTTGATGATTTTGTTTATGAAGTGCATTCCTTGGTTTCTCATCAAAACTCTTGGGCACCCAAATCGAGTGATTATTTGTTCAAATAAAAAGTGCGCTATTGTTTCTGCGTTGTAATACTTTACTAGTGTGACTTCTGCCCATATTATTAGGTACTCCATTGCGGTGATAATGTACCTAGCTCCTATTCTTTTTGCTAGTAGGTTGATTGGTCCTACAAAGTCTATTTCCCACTTATCGAATGTCTGTAATGTTACTTGTGGTTGTAATGGCATCGCGTCCCTTCTGTTGAGTTTTCCTAACCTTTGGCATACATCTCATCTTTGACAATACTCCTTCGAGTCTCTGTGAATCGTCGGCCACCATAGTCCTGTGCAAAATACCTTCTACGTGGTAGATTTTCCTGCATAATTCCCTCCTGCTATTCCCTCGTGAGCTTCTGCTAAAACTTGTGTTATTTTGTGTTCTAACATGTATCTTCGTAAGATGCTATCTGCACCCATTTTGTATAAGTGTCCTGCGATCAGTTGATAGTCTGCAGCCCGAACTACCAGGTTTTTCTTCTGTGCAGTGTTATATTCTTGTGGCACAATACCCGTTCTCAAGTATTGAATGATATCTATGAAGTATTCATCAACGATCTAGACTGAGAATAACTGTGCATCCGAGAAGTTGTCTTCTAAATTCATAGGTTCTTCTCCATTTGTGACTCTTGATAGGTGGTCAGGTCCTGCATTCAATTTTCCTGGCTTAACTATTACTTCAAAGTCGAATTCTTGAAATAGAAGTAACCATCGACAGATTCTCCCCCCCAACACTGGCTTGTTGACTAGGTATTTTAGGGCTAATTGATATGTGAACATATTAAAGTGTTTTCCCAATAAGTAGTGTCTGAACTTCTGCAGTAAGTAGACCATAGATAGGCCTTCTCTCTCTATGGTGTTATAGTTATGTTCTGATTCTTATAGTTTTCTACTTGCAAAGGCTATGGGGTGATCCAAATCCCTCTCTTATGGCTGTGCCAAGATCGCTCTAAGTGCTATGGCTGATGCATCTACATGCACATGGAATGTATTCTCCCAGTTTGGAAATACTAATATTGGCACGRTGACCATCTTTTCCTTTAGGGTATMYAGACCGTGTTGAYACTCGTCATTCTACTGAAACTTGGTATCCTTTCTTAACAACTTTTCCATTGGTGCAGTAATATGTGCATACCCTTTGATAAATTTCTTGTAGTATCCTCTGTGTCCCAATGTCGGTCTTAGCTGATGGACTATTTTTAGTGGTGTAAGTTAACAATTACTGCAATCTTTGTAGGATCTACTAATAAACCTTGTTTTCATACTATATGGCCCAATAATATCCCAAATGGTGTTCTGAATATGAATTTATTTATGTTCAGTGATATCTGTCACTGCCTACATCTTTCTAACATCATATGTAAGACTTCTACTTGGTCTCTCAACAAACTATAGACTGTCCAATCGTCCAGGTATACCTCTAGGAACTGATGGATGGATTATTTAAACGCAGCGATGACTACTCTGGAAAATATTGCTGGTGCATTCTTCAGTCCAAATGGCACGACTCTGTATTGGTAGGATCTCTATTCTGTCGCAAACGTGGTCTTGTATCTATCTTCCTCTACTATCTTGATCTGATGGTAGCCTGAGAATCCATTAGTGAATGAATAAAATTCATGTCCACCTACATTCTCTAACACTTCATCAGTGAAAGGTGTAGGGAATGGGTCATGTAGGCATGCATCGTTCAACTTCCTCAAGTTGACGCATATCCTTATCCCTCCTTGTTTCTTGTCCTACACTACCATCGGTATTATCCATTATAATTCTTCGATCGGTTCTATGATTCTAGCTTCGAGCATCCTGTTGATCTCAGCTTTTACTTTTTGCCTATATATTGGGTCCATTTTGTATGGTCGTTGTCTGATCGGTCTCACTTCAGGTCTGAGTGGTATCTTCATTTATCCTAGCTCTCTGTCTATACCCTTCATCTCTATAAATATTGTGGGAAATAAGTCACTATACTTGAACAATAACTCTATTATTCTTTCCACTGTTTGCTCATCTCAGTAATCTCCAATGCTGGCCATTTTGGGAAGCTCAACTATACCAATATTGACTTTCTTTACCTTGATCACCGCAACAATGAATTCTAATTCTATATGTGGACCTTCCACTTCTCTTTCTCCTTCTTCTTCTTCAATCTGAATATCGTGTGGATCGTCTTCATCTGGTGCTTCCTCTTGCACATGGTAACATGACAACAGTTCCTTAACTGTCTGTTTGTTCCACTGTTGTTCTTCTGTGATAAGTTCTACTTTTGGTTATTTGATGAAAATCACTCCTCTTATTTGTTTAAGAGTATCATCTATGTTGGGGTTCTCATGCTCGAATGAGAAAGTTTATGTAAAATTCTGTTGCAATGTCGTCCAGGTCGCAGTTCCCTTGCACAATTCCTGGTCTGTATACCAGTTCCCTGGTATTCCATCTAGAGTGTGTAGAAAATGATGAGGCCATTCCTATGGGGGTGTCAATTTCCATAGTGTTATGCACTTCTCCAAGTGTTCTACTGGTGCCCCCTGTCCATTATACTTCTGTTGTTGTTTGTTTTTTTTTCGTTCTGCGTCGAACCTTATGCACAGTAATCGCTTACATTGGTACCAATCTATGATTGTCTCTTTGTGTGTACCCCACCATCTTGCAGGTGTGGCCTTGAGTGATATATCAAGTTCTAACAATATTTGATTCTCTAAAACTTTGTCTTTATACTGTCCCAAGAATGTTTCCAAATCATTTATTCCATGGAAAATGGGTGGTTCCCTAATTTCTGTGCCGACCCATCTTACTGCGCGATCTATTCTTTCACATATTCTCTTGGATACTTCATGTAGCCTTTGTTTCCATTTCTCTAACTCGGTATATGAGTCTGTTGCACATGGATTAATGCTCTACCAATTGATTATCCCATCTACAGTTGGGTTTATGTAATCCTCATTGCACATAGTTTTTCTGTACAACTGGACGATTTCCTCTAAGTTTAGGAAAGTAGGTTATACAAACCTCTCCCCTTAGGATGGATCTAATGGTACGATGACCATGTATTCTCCTGACTTAAATTTCATTTTCCTGGTATTCAAGTTGATTATGGCATGGTTTTAAAACACCCAATCCAGACCAAGCAACGCTAGATATGTTGTTGTTCCGTCCACTATTTCAATGACTTCAAAATCTTCTTTAGTGCACACTCCATCTAGGTCTATTGTCACTCCTTTCAGTCTACCAATCGGTGAGACTCTAAGTTGGTTTGCCGGCTTCAATTGAACATGTGAATATCCTAATGTGGGCTCTCCAATGCATTTCCATGTCTTCTTTGGTAACAAATTAACTTCAAATCCTAGATCAATTATGATATCTCCTATGTTAAAATATCCGATGTTGGCATTCAATCTAAACTCCCTACTTATTCTTCTTCTTGTATGTAGGTGATTGACTATTTTTTGTTCTAGTTTTCCTTCCGTCTCTATACTACATTTTTCTAATATGTTTTGCAATATTTTCACAGATGATGGGTCACTTAGTACCTTTACACATGATTGAAAGAATCCTTTGATTGTACTTACTTGTCCCATGGGTTGCATTTCGTTGGTATGATCCAATACAAGAGGCATCTCATACTTTGGTGCTTCCTTGTTTTGTTGCACGATTGAAGTCAATGCCATGTATTCCTTCTGAAATTCTTGTCTGCCCTCCTTAAATATTACCTTCTCGTTATACGCATTGAACTGTTTCCTTGGTTCGACGTTCTTTTTCACCCACTGGTTTTGTACTGGTTCTTATGGGACCGAGTCATTCCCTGTTTTATCTCCTTCTTGAGTAACTATATTGATGTTTCGTCCTTCATCCCTTGCTTCGAATGAAATCCGCTGAACATTCTGGTTATTCTGGTTCCTCTTTTCCTAAATGTTTACTAATAGTGTCAGACATTCCTTTGTATCATGGTTCGATGCGCGACAATATATACAAGTTTCTGGTGGAAGCGAACATTCTCTTGCATAATGTCCTGGTTGTTGAAAATTATGGTATACCACCGGTCCTCTGCCTTGTCCAAAACCTCCTCTCGTTAGTCCTCCACCTCTGTAGCCTACCCGATCTCCTCTTGGCGCGTTGTATTGAGGCGCCTGATTATACTACGTGGTATTGTATTGAGGTTGTGCCGTGTTGTACTGTGATTGTGCATTATTAAATGGTTGCTACACAATATTATACTGCTGCTGCACAGTGTTGTATGGATATGGAACTTGATTAAAATGTGGTGCGGCTTTCCCAGTCATCATTTCTTCCTACACTCTATATTCATCTAATGTCTTTTCTCGCATCAAATCCATAGTTCTACAATCTTTGTTGTTGTGGCCTATTGACTTGCAAAAGTTGTAATATGAACTCTTTGGGACTGTCTGGTATTTATGCATCATCATGCAATGATAAGGATCGTGACTCCGTTTGTTACAGTTTTCACACCATAATCCTCCTGTTGGTAACAGATTTGGCATTCCTATTGCCATATACTGCATGAATGTTGGACATTCATTCTTGTGGTGTCCTTCTGTCTTGCATGTAGTACACCAAATGACTTCTCGTTTTTCCTTACTCTTGTTCTGGTTTAGCTGAAACATTAAGTTCTTCAGATCCTCCTTCAGTTCTTCGATAGCTGGGTCTGTCTACTGATACTGGTTTTCTTCCAGTTTTAGGGCTGCCTACAGAGCCTATGCCTGCATCTGAAACTTTTGTTGTCGCAATGGTATTTTAAGTGTGGGAGCAATGAGTTGAAAAACAGGTGTCGATGATGCATATCGGTCATGAGATATTTTAAATTTCCCTTCAGTCACTTGAATCTCTGGTCAATATCCCATACAGATTCTCCTGGTTTCTGTTAGATTTCTATCATCTCATTCATGTATTGATCCTCTGAGCTCAGCTTCTAGAACTCATTTATTAGTAACTTATTAATGTCTGTTAGTGTCCTTGTTGTCCCAGGTGCATTTTTTGCATATAAACTCATGTACCAGTCTAGTGTGCGGTCTCTTAGCGTAATAGATAACTGTGCAAGTTTGGTATCTTCATCACTAATCTGTTTTTCTTACCAAATCTTTGCACAAATGAGCAAGTGTTTCTCAGGGTCTTCTGCTGCTTCTCCTCAAAATTATGGTAACCTAATGATGGGATCGTGTCCTGCCATTCTGAACGTTGAACTACTACCTCCACATGGTGTAGATACTTGACTAGTGTTACATGAACTGGATCCTCCAGTTGTTGTTCCTTGTCTAGATGTACTTCCTACTGTCTGACTTCTTCTGAACTTTGGTTATCTAAACGGTGGTGTTCTCTTTGGCGTATTAGTCACACATGGGTTTATGGGTTCCACACTGACATTAATATGGATAAGATTGATGCCTTCTCTTCTCGTTCTTGGACCTCTCATCTTCCTCTCATATGTTGTGTGTAGGATTTCCTCAATCTTCTCCATAGATCGAAGATCCTCTACCTCTTCCTCATCACTCGCCAAGCCTTCCCTCACAACTACAACTCTCTTCTTGGTATTCACCTTGTATTGGTAGGGTACTCTGCTATGCGTCTTTCCATCTATCTCCATGATCTTCTTGATCTGGTCATCATTCATCATGATTGGGTCCAAGGGTTCCTCCTTCTTGCCCTTATCCTTTCCTCCTTCCATTTTTCCTCTTTCTGTGAGTGCTTCCCCTCTTCCCCCATGCACACAGGGAAGTTTAGTTGTCTAACTCCATTGTCAGTAGACCTTTGTTATATAGAAGTATCTTAATATAAGTATACATTGATCAAATGTACCTTCCTTGAGGTACGCATAGAAACTCTCGCTCCGTTGAGCTATACGACTTCACTGTATCGACTGCAAACTCTGTTATAAAACCTGCCACAATACTGTCAAGCCAAAAATCTAATGCGTAGGTGAATTTGTTGTTAACCTACTGTAACTGTTCGATCTGTACTAGGGTCCACTCTAACTATTGAATCCTGTTCGTTGCATGGTTATCATTCAACCTTAGTATCCACTCCTGCAATAAGTGTGCAAAATCACAGAAAAAGACTTCATGCAAATCAATAAACACATATTTCTCCAAATATTGGCGGGGTGTTACTCTAGGGTTTATGTTGTCTTTCTGTGAAAAATCCCTCTCTTTTGTCTTTAGCCAACTTTTTATATCTGCCTTTTGTGGGATTCCACGGTCTCAAAATCCCCTTATAATGGCTCATTTCTTTCTTCTTTTCTTTACTCTTCTCTTGTTCATGTTAGAAAAACAGGATTGTGGAGCAATAAAATAAAACAAATGCGGAAACAAAACACAGAAGATACACAATACAATGGAGAAACAGTTTTACATGGTTCACCCAGTGTGGGCTACATCCACCAGAGAAATTTCTAGGTCCTTCCTTTATTATTATCCAACATATGAAGGGATACAACCTACAACAAACCCGCTGTAACTTCCTCTTCTTTCTCTCACAATCTCCTATCTCAGAATACAATATTCGTCATCAATCATAGCCGAAATACATTTCCCTCATAAAATAGGGTTGCCTTTTAGGGCCAAAAACCCTAACATAATCTCTATCATTATATCTGCGACCTTATAATGAACGGTCCAGATTTACAATGAAATTACAATATACATTTACAAGGCAATTTTTTCCCTCTGCACTCCCCTGCATGGAAGAGTGTACATACTCTTGGGGTGTAAAGTATTCATGGGGTATAAACAAGGCTGAAAGAAAAGACCTCTGAATTAGGAAGATAATCAGGCTCCACAACTGTTTGCACTCAATTCGTCACTTGGTGAGCAAATAAAGGATGCTTACATGCCCAGTTGGGATCTGCTAGGCATGACAACTGTAAAAGGAAAGGTTAGAAAGAGAAACTACAAAGTTATAAACAAGAAATAGATTAAAACACACTAAAACTATGAGCATATAAAAAAATATGAGAAATAAATACAAATGGACCAATATCACCAATGTATAAGCTGATCTATTGATGAAATCCAAAGGCAAAATGAAGAAAGGGGACTTGGGTCCCTTCTTTCTCCAATGGAAGGCTCTTGAGGCCCTCACAAGCCTGCTCTCCTTACAATGAAAATATGAAAATGTGGGTGAAAGAACTCCAAGCTTATCCACTCGAGGGAGAGGTGGATAGCTCTTGTGAAATGATGCCTATGTGTTCTTGTCAAAGAATGAGTCCTTAACAATCTTGGCAGCATAACAATGCATAGAATTCCTTGAGAAAATAATGGTTATTCATGGCTTTTTATAGCCTAGCATTGGGTGATTATGCAACCTCTTTGGAGTGTGAAAAGGGGCTCTTTAGGGCTCATTTAGGTCTTTGACCAGCCCACCATGCGGATTGAGCTCGGATTTGGTGTCAAATCGACTTGGGAGCTTATCCATTAGTGGTTGGGAGGCCGATCAATTTTAATAAATGAACCATTTAGCAGGTGTGCGGGTTTTTCACCCAACAACTGTGCATCGTGCACGCATGCGCGCATTGTATGTTTTTGTTCCGCGCATATGCGCGCGCACCCAGATTCTGTA
>JASDQU011245173.1:31287-44603 GCA_032191745.1 Picea mariana
TAGAACACTGCTCATAACCATAGAGGAAACACTGTTTGACACAGAAAATGCTAATATGACTGAGCTAATCAGAGTAGGTATGGTTATAACCGATGCTACTTTTGACAGGGAAAGAAGGGATAAAAGGGAGGTAGCTACCATGAATAAAGATCTAGACCATCTGTGACATCAAGCAGAATATTACCATAATTCAACATAGGAAATGGTACTCTTGAAAATTGATTTCCAAGAATTGCATGCACAATTTACTAGTGAAAGAGATCTCTTCACCGCTCGCATAAATGATTTCCAAGAAGATACTCTCATGGGGATGAAAACCTGTAAAAACTCGGAACAATGGTATGAAAAGGCACATCAAGCCTTAGAATGAATAAACTACATCAACGAAGTGCAGAAGGGCCGAAATACAGAGGAGCATGGCATCTGAGTGCTGATGGATAACAACATCACCCGAATAAAGAAGATAACTAAAAACTGGGTAAGCATGGTCCAGGAACCTCAACGGAAAATGCAGGAAAGATGGGGAGAGTGTGAGAAAGGTTGGGAGAAAATAAATCGAGAAATGAGGAGCATTGACCTACCAGATTTTGGTCCACCGAAAGATTTCGTCGATCTACATGACATAGTTAAACAACATCAAGAGAAAGACCTAGCATGGGAAGCGAGAATTTCTCAAATTTCAAGAATGATCCTAGGTCAAGTGTGTTGATATTACGGTATTTGTGGGAGGTATTAACCTCCACATGTAATCTTAACAATAATAGAATATTCTAGGAAGCAATAAGAAACCCTAAAGCTTTAGATATAACCCTAGAAGACAAGCCGACTAAAGGAAATATTTAATATTGAGTTTTTAGCCTCCAGAATGAGAAGTCTGCTCAGACAACTAAGGAGAAGCAGTATAAATACAGGATTCCAGATCTCATTTGATACAAACAACTCACAACTACAGAAATGTAAGAGTGCGCACTGCAGAAACTGAGTAAGTGCGCAAGTCTAGAGAGTAGTTGCAGCTTCAACTACTGCAACCTATATTCTTAGTTTAGGCTTGGAATTTCTATTGGTTATGGTTTGGAATTTCTTCCTTGTGTGCTAGCTCTGGAGAGAGGTACGCTACATTGATTGGCTATTATTCCTAGGGCTTGCTTCTAGAATTATTCACTATCAAGGTTAAGGTGCTCGGGGGTGGCTTTGACCCATGCTTGGGTGACAATATTGCTATATTGTCTATGGTTAAACAAGCACACCTATTATTTCTAACATGTTATGGGCCCACACTATCTTCAGACAGTATAACGACTGGAAGATAGATTGGAAGGATTTTCTCAATTACAGTGGATGTTGCAGCCAATTTTTTTGTTGTAGAAATGAAACCCTAACCCTCTTGTTGAAGGACATTAATTGAAGAGATTGACCTAATTTCTGGATATCCTAGTGCACCTTAACCCAACGCACCTCCTAGTACTCTCAGCAAGCTAAGACACCAAGTTTGAGTTTTTGGTCAAAGTCAAAGGTTGACCAAGTCAACGCGGTCATGAATTACTCTATGAAGTCAAAAAATAAGTTAGAAGGGGCTTCTAACTTCAGAGCATGGAAGACAAGGATTGATCTCATCCTTGCCAAAATAAAGTGTTGGATATCGTGAAAGGAAATATTGTGGAACCACAGGTTGAAGAAGGAAAAGAGAAGGAACCTCAGAACGTTGAAATTATGGAGAAGTTCAAGGACAATGACATAAATGCCATGAGTATCATAGTGGACTCTGTGAAATACCACTTGATACCCTACATCTCTCATCTTGACTCATCTAAGAATATTTACAATGCCATAACTAACCTCTTCTCAGTCAGAAACATTGAACAAGTAATGAGTCTCAAGAATGAGCTCTGTGACATGAAAATGAATGATGATGATAACCTAACATCATACCTTATGATAATCTCTCAGTTAAGATACCAACTACAAAATATTTAAGAAATCATTTCAAAGAAGGAACTGGTAAATATAGTACTCAATGGTCTTCCCAAGACATGGGATGCATTTTCCGCAAGCATGAACACAAGGAACGAGTATCCCACATTCGAAGAACTTTGGACTTGTTGTGCACAAGAAGAATCAAGGATTAGCGCGAAAGATAAATACCAAAGTAAAGATGATGAATAAGAAAAATATTGACTCAAGAAAGAAACCAAATCAAGAGAAAGATATGTCAAAAACACAATGCTTCAACTGTCGAAGATACGGTCACTACAAGAATCATTGTCTCGAGTTAAAGAAAAGGAAGGAATCACATGAAGCATTAGTTGCCGAAGAAAGGGAACCCTCAAAGAAGGCCAAGCATGATAAAACATACTTCTTCTTCTAAAACAAGGTAACAATATTCTTTATAGTTCTTGTACATACCATGTTTACATAGTTTATGTACATATATTGCATATCTATTTCTTAGAGATAAGATGTTCAAGTGAAACAATACCCATGGAAGAATATCAAGATAAGTATTTCTATCACAATGACTACAAGTCAAGTAAGACACATGAGAAGATGAAGTACATTGACAATCCTTGGTAACAATTCCTGTGGAAGCTATTATATAAGTAACAACTGCCAGATAAGACGAAATCAGAATCAAACTTGAAGAGACCCAGAAGAAGTCAAAAGAGAAAGAAGTCAACAATCAAGAGGAAAATTAGAAAAACACTTGTGACACCTTGCATAAGGCAATAAGGATGCAGATGAAAGCATAGACTCTCTTAGATGGAGGGAGTTGATTACATAATTCCAAAATAAGAGCATGCATTGATGCATGAAGAAAGGATTAGGAGGGATCTAATCCTAAATAATATGATCCATTGAGGATTATGAAGTATCTATCCATGTTCCCATTGAAATTAGCAGCCATGAAAAGAAACACGTGTTTAGTTTGACTTTAGAAGAAGTCTTCTTTGAAAAGAATCCTTAAAGTATCCTTGGTTTTCCATCTACATCCATGATCCTATGATGAAATGAAGAAGTTGGAATATTCAAGGCATGGAATCTATAGAAAACTCCATGGACTCAAGAGCTAAAGAGAAACATGAGGAAGAACATGAAGATTCCAAGAGAGAAAGAAAACCCAGAACAACCATTTATTATATTGAGAATCACAAGACTACCAGCTTGGTTTGAACCCACTAGAAGAAATCAAGTAGAATAAATAGAAGTTATGATGAAGAACAATATATGTAAGAAATTGTGAAAAATGATTATGAATGGAAACATCGCAATATTCAGAACTAGAGGTTCTTCCAGAAGGAGGAGAAGACTATGATAACAAATTATTCTCGTAAACCAGATACACCTCTATCTGAGATATTATATCTCTTGCAATATCCATGGATTGAAGTTTACATCAGTTGGTTGTAAAAGACTGTTCTCCCAATAGACAATTTGAGGAAGAAGCTTATGTAAATCAATCTCAAGTTTTTGAGGTATACCAGAAAGAGACTCATGTATGCAGATATAAGAAGACCTTGTATGGAGTCAAACAACTTGATGTAGTGTATCTCATATACAACAGAAGCATGGTGAAAAATTTCTATGAAAGAGACAATGTATCAAAATAGTTACTCAGAAGTTTGGGATGATGGATTGCTAATCCATGGCAAAATCTCATGATGACAGAAGAAGTGCAACTTGGATATGTTTCAGTTTGAGCCCTGCCAAGATGTCATGAGCTAGAAAAAAACATAAGTGCTTAATTCGACCATGATATATATTGTAATGATTAGAGCTACATTAAGCCTTCAGAGATAACCAATGTTCCATAACAGACCAAAGTACATTGAGATCAAGCATTACATTCTCCAAAATAATTTGGATCATACATATTGACTAGTCACAAGGTTGATGGGACATGTTCTTTCGTTAGGTCATGCCTTCTAAATAGGATCTTTCATTTAATTTACTATTAATTATTATAGTAAATATGTTATGTACATTAAAACAACCTCCCCAATTGATAGGTGTATGCGAGTGCTAAGGTGTAAAATCCATACTATTTATATTTACCTCCTTGCAAGAGCTACTATGCATAAGATGGGAATAGTAGCTAGACAAGGAAGGAGAGAAGCATGCCAAGAAAAAACAAAAATAGCAATAGTAGCAAAGAAATAATGCATGGGGAAAATCTTGATAGTGTGTCCAGTTGGAGTTAATGTACATACATGGTGAGGACATAGTCTCGACTATTTGGCTTCATTGAAGTACTTGAATTTTGCATGGAGACTCGTGCCTCGATAGTCAATCTGAAGAGAAAAGTTATCACACACTTGTGCATGTGGTATGGTATTAAGCATGTATAATACATAGATAAAATGAAAGAATGAAAAGAAATGAAATGCATGGCAAGAAAAGAATGTTGAGAAGAGGATACACAAGTTTAACTATTGAAAGCAAATCAATTAAACCATAATATAAGATATAATCAAATATAACTACTATGTTAGTACAACATCAACCAAATTGAAGAATGCAACATGAGTGAGTCCAGTTAATATGAAAACAATTAGAGTATGAAAGTAACTGTGACAAATCTAATTATCATGAAAGGAATATGAAAATTATGTCATAAGTAAGATAACATAAAAGAAAATATGAGAACAAGGGTAAGAGGGTGATGCGTACACTTATTTGATGGCAAGAGTTGACAATGGAGGTTATCCAAGGCATTAGAGATATGCTGAACTTGATATCTAAGAAATCTATGTTCCTACAAACAAAGGTTTTTTATTTGCTTTGAGCTGGGAAGGGATATCGACACCAATTCTCAGAGAAGGATATGAAGCAAGCAAAGGAATGAAGGAGGGGGATAAGTGACAAACAAAAAATACTAGTACAACATGAGAGAAGGAATGAAACATCAATGATGTAGAGGGGATAATGAGAGTGTAGAGGTGACAACATTGGATAGGAGTTAGTGAAGGAATCAAGGGACATACATTGGAATGGGTCTAACACAAGAGAGATGTCAAACACTAGCACTGAACTAGTGTGAGCACAACATACAACGACACTAACTAAACACCACTTATGGCATGAGGGGTAACATTCTTCAACAAGGAGGAATTGAGGGTGTGGAAGGTGATGAGTTTGGTGGAGAACCTATAGGGGATAGAGGTGATAGGAAACACTACTAGGTTTGAACTATAAAGTATGGGAAGAAACTTGTTATCGCACAAGTTGTAGGTTGGGAAAATCTCAACCCAACCACCAATTAGTGACAACTTAGAGAGCACCTACCCACTGTCACCTTACGAAGGTGTTCCTGTCACTTTAGAGGTGAGGTATTCATCTCAAGGGGGGAATCCTAGTGACCCTAGAGGGGAATGAGATGGAAAATGAGAAGTATGTATGGATTCCCCTAAAATTTCATTTCTATATGGTAAAGGGAACTTGGTAATGAGTTTTGGGAAAGGTGTATGGTTTCCAATACTTTGAGTGACCTGCCAAGAGAAAATACCTACCCAAGACACAATGAAAACCAAGTATACAATGCAGTATGCTAGGTGGACAAGAAATTTAAGATTGTTGTCCCTAATTGCAGCAACAATCAATAATATATATCAACATATAAAAGATAACAAGAGTTGCAAAATAAGTGCTAAAAGTCTAGTTAAATAAGCAACAGACAAGCTAGTGAAGACTAGTTCAACTCATTAATGAAAGAGCAAGACTTTAGCAAAAAAGCAAGGTTGTCACAAAAATCTTAATGCATTGATATTTATCAAACTTATTTCTGTAGTAAACCAATCCTTATAACACAAAATTCAGCCAATGAAAATTACCTCAAACTAGCCCAAAAAGTGTGCCTAAGTTGGTAGTTTGTTTGGTCAAAAATATAGCCAATTCCTAGGGTTAGTTTAGGAGTTATCTAGGGTTAGAGGGTTAGATTTCTGCATCCCTAATGGTTGTAGGTTATTTTTTTAACAACAACACATTTTAGTGGGTGAAAAGGGATGCCTCTAAGAGACAAGATAGCCTAGGGATCAAGGAACAATGTCCAAGTGAGAGAACTTCAAAACTTCAACTTTTCACGTTTACCAATGCAACATTTGATTTCTCCAATGCAATGACTAGTGCCTTTGATTATGGGTTAATGAGGTCAAAATTAAATATATAGATATAATACCTCCTTGGGGGTATAAATTCTCTTATTCCCCAAGGCAAGTAACCTATCTAGAGTTTAAAACTAAGGGGTGTGTATCCTTATACTTCCTTAGCAAACCCTTGCAAACAATAATTCTATGCTTAAAATTATGGTGGAGCTAAAGTAGGGGTGTATACACTTATAGTTCCTACTTAGACTTATCAAAATCAACCTTGAGCTTGAATTACAAATGATAGCAATAAGTAAAATGTCTTACCAATCCAATAGCAACAAGATAAACCATAACATGCCAAGATAAACCACCACAAGATCTAGAAAAGACCTCCAAGATCTATCATATTATAATCATCAAGGCCATAACCAAATAAACACCATACCATAGCGCAAGAGAACAAAAAGCTTTAAGGGTAGCGAAAATTTCAGTCCTTTGCTCTTCAAAATGGGAGAGTTATGATTCAAAATGATATTTCATGATCTCTATTTATAAAAAATGTATATTACATAGTTTGTTCACTTACCAAGGGTAGAAAAAAAGATAAGGGATCCACAACCCTTATCTTACCCCTTGAAACAAAAATAATATTAAATAATTCATCTTTAAAAATCACTTTTACACAAAAGAAACCCTAGAATAAGGTGATGTCAGCCCTTTAGGGGACGTTTTGGCACTTTGAATAAGTTGTTGGTGTATTATATGCATGGCTAGGCCTCCAAAGGCCACTTATAACTCATCCAAGTCCTCTCTTGATGGTATCCAAGCCTCCTTTCTTCAAAATGTGCCACATGTCATCAAACAACACCTTCACCACAAAACCCTAGCCCTCTAGATGGCGTCAAGCCTCCATAAGTGACATTCTTCCCTCCTTGGAAAAAAATTTGGCATGTGAGGGATAGGTCATGTCATCCATGATGTCTTCTATCCCTCCAAAGGCACGTCTCTATCATCCAACATGCGGGCCCTTGGCATCCAACCTGTGGGCTTGAAGCCCCATGGAAGCCCAAGCTAGGATTGCTCCTCCAAAATTGTCCACCAACAAGGTCCTAAAAACAAAAGGGTACGCCCTCTATATATCTCAAATCAAAGATATCATGACAAGTGTAAACCACGTCTAATAATCAAGGCACCTAAACATGTGCATCAAAACTACCTCATCAAATTAAACAAATGCTCAAAACCCTATACAATTGACCAAGTTTAAGTACAGGAGGGGTGCCATAGGATTTCTATTGGGTAAATCAAATCCCTCAAGTAGGGGGTGCTCCCAAGGATGTCCTTTCAAGGTCATGTAATGGATGATGAGGTGGAATGGGTTTAGAATTCATAGGTCGTTGAGTTTCATTACATACAAGGGCTCGTATTATGTCATTCATGGGTGCCTTTATAGAGGGTGTGTGGCACCTTTGTTTGCAATGCATTTTTTCCAAGCCCATATTCTTGTCATTCTTTATTTCTTTCATGTTTTAAGGAATGAGTTGAAGGCCACTATCCTGGCGTGGTGTCCAGATGATGACARTGTCACTCACAAATACCTCATAGAAATGAGAAGGTTGGATCGTGATTAGACCTGCTTTCTCTCAGTTGTGTAACTGAGAGCCACTACCCTAGCTTGGTGTCCAGATGATGGTAATATCATACCACTAAATACCCATGATCATGATAGGCCGRCTCGTGATGAGACCTATTATCTACCAACTGACCCCTTAAGCATTCATTATCATGTATTCTTGTAGGTCCCCCTTTCTTACAAAGAAGCATTTCATTGCTTTCTCGAAGGATCCTTGGGCGAGGCATCTAGAAGGTCTATATATAGGATTTTATTTTTTAGTCAACATAAATCCCTCTAGGCCTTTAGCCCCTTCTTCCTATGGAATGAAGTGCATGCCCTTCTTGGGTCATTAAAGTCAAAGGACCTAGAAAGGGAAATATAATGGGAATGTAATGAGCGGAAACTGGTAAGTATGTCCGAGAATGGTATGATAACCCCTCAAGGGACCCCCAGTTGCAAACCTTTCCCAAAGGTTGGCCACCCACTAGGAAATCTATGACACTCACCAAGGTGAAACAAGGTCAAAGGAATAATTTCCATGCATGCACTCCATAAGCAAAAGTAGCTCAAATACAACATTTTCAAATGCCTTAAATATTAGGGTGATTATCTGCCATAATATCTTACTTGTACCACATGGACCAAGACCCTTTAGCCTTCTGAAAGTTGGCTAGTGTGGTGGATGTGCTGACAATGGATCAAATGTGGTGACAGAGTGGGATTTTGTATGTGCTAGTGGACATTGTTGCTCATGTAGTCTCTTGACATGCCATATCTGCAACTTGAAGGCCTTGAGACATGATCTCCTTAGTTATCCCACAAAATGGGGATAACATCTGGCTACTACTTGGGGACATGTGATTTCCATAGAGTGGACGAGAACCACCGTATCTCCTGGTAGACATGTGCCTACACTGAGACAAAAACCATCAAATCTAGGGTGGTTCTATCACCCTTCGTCCATATACATAAAAATCCAAAAATAAAAACTAATCTAGAAAAGAAAATTTTTGAATTTTTTCAAAAACTTATAAACTAAACATAAAATCAATATGTAAGTAGAGAAAAATGAAAATGAAATGCATCTAAACTAATATGAGAAATCAAGATGCAAATGCAAGGAAAAAAAGATGACCTACCTACTTACCTAGGGCATGGGCCTTAAAGGTATGATGTGTCACCTTGGTAATAATGTTTGAGGAGAGATCCATTCATTGGTAATGGAATCCTCCTCCCTTCTGTTGTGGATAAATAAAAAGAGTTTGGTATGAATATTTCATCTATTTTGTATGGACCTAACCAAAGACTGTCAAACTTTTGATGCATCCCAGGTTTTTCTCTCCTCTTGTCCCACATTAAGACATGGTCCCCTTCCTTGAAATATCTTTGCCTCGCCTTTTGATCAAAGGTTCCTTTCACATTTTCTTGATTCTTTTCCATTTTATCAAAGGAAATTCTTCTTGTTTCGTCCAATTCCTTGAGTTGATCAATTCACCCCTGCAATGATTCTTTATCTGTAACAAATTGTTGAGCTATTTGTAACGCTAGAATCTGGATATTTATAGGAAAGCGAGATTTTATCCCATACACCAACTCAAAAGGGTTTTTTCCAGTGGAGGTCTTGGTAGTCATGTGATCTTCCCACAAGGAATACTTAATTTTGTTGTTCCAACTCTTTTTGTTTTCCCCAACGATTTTCTTCACAATATTCATGATGTTTTTGTTGTCGGATTCTACTAACCCATTTCCTTGAGGGTAATAGTTCGAGGATTTTGATAAAAAAATCCCATACTTAAAGAAAAACTCATTGAGCACCATTCAGTTAAAATCTTTGGCTATATCGATGGTTATCTTAGTGGGAACATTGAATCTAGTAATAATCTTTTCCTCGAGGAACTTCATCACAACCTCTTTTGTTGATTTCTTTGTTGGGACAACTTCCACCCATCTTGTGAAGTGATCAGTGGTGGTCAAAATCCATCGATACCCATTACTAGAGTTGTCCTTGAACTCACCAATGAAATTCGATCCCCATTGTTGAAATGGTTCTTCTACGATGATTGGCTTAAGGGGAACAGCGGGAAGGCATTGCTTGTCGGTAAAATATTGGCACGGTTGACAAGATATGACATATCTATGTGTATTGGATAAAATAGTAGGACAATAATATCCTACCCTTAAAATCTTATGGGAAGTGGTGCATGCTAAAAAATGGCCACCACAATGTCTTGAATGAAGGTCGACCATTAACATATCAGCTTCTTCTTTACTCACACATCTAAGGATTACCCCATCAGGGCTCCTCCACCCGAGACCGTTCTCTGTTAGGAAATACTTCATGGATTTAAGTCTCAAGGCTCTCCTTTTATGTTCTACTAAATGATAAGGGAAAGTGAGGTTCTTTAGGTAATAAATGACATTTGAGTACCACTCATTGTTCTCGATCCCATTTGCGATAAAGTTGATTTGCTTATTTTCTCCTACTTCGATGGCCTCTTGATTGCTTTATGTTATCATTTTGGGAAGTCCTTGCCATTTAATTATCCTATTTGGTTTGATATCCAAATTGTATTCATGTATTTGTGAAACCCACTTCCCTTTTAATCCAAGAAAATATTTTTGTGAGAAAACATCATTTATAGTGGGGTAGGGGACAAAGGCTTTGATCTTGTTGTACCCTACATAAGTTTGAAAATGTTTGAGATATTTGACTAGAGTGTAAGCTTGTTTTTTTGTAAAGGTATAATTCAATTATGAGTCTCTTAGATTTTTTCTCATGAAAGCGATCGATTGCTCATCCCCTTGATCATTCTTCTGTAATAGAACTCCTGCAATAGTGTCCTTTGAAGCAAAACTGGTGTGACAGTTATTGATTCCTTGATACGCTAGAAATATAGTTTACCCTCATCTTCCCATTTGAAACACGAATTCTTCTTTAACAATTTGTTAAGGGGCTTAACAATCTCAACAAAGTTTGGAATGAATCTCCTCACAAAGTTAATCTGACCAAAGAAAGATTGTAGGGATTTCTTGTGTTTAGGGAGAGGGATTTTATTGATGGATTCAACCTTGGTAGGGTCTATTGTGATTCCATATTTAGAAATGATATGACCCGACAACTTACCCTTGTCAATACCAAAAATTGATTTCTTAGGGTTGAGAGAAATGCCATACTCCCTACATCTCTATAAAATATTTCTCAAGTGTTGGATATGTTGTTACCTCTTTTTGGAGATGGTGGTTACATCATCGTGATAAATCTATATAAGTTTTTTGATCGGATCCCTAAAATCATAGTCCATGGCTCGTTGAAAGGTGGTGCCCGTGTTGGTCAATCTAAATGGCATTCTTAAATACTTATAGGTTCCCCAAGGGGTAGTGAAAGCAGTTTTTAGTTGGTCATCCTTATTTACCAATACTTGATTATATCCTAAGAAACCATCAAGCATGGACATCATTTCTGCTTAGGTGACTGTTTTCAAAAGATACTCCAATTTTGGTAGAGGATAATTATCCTTGAGCAAATCCTAGTTTAAATTTTTTAAGTCTACACATATCCTGATTTCAGAAGTCTTTTTCCTTACAATGATTGGGTTAGACACCCACGATGAGTACTTGATAGGCTCAATTATTCCTGCATCGACCATATTTTGTAACTCCTTTTGCACCTATGGGGAAACCTTTGGATTCATCTACTTGAGTTTATGTTTGAAGGGTTTCGTGACCTCTATAAGGGGGATAGCATGTTGYATGATGTCTTATCGRTAAGCCTTCAGATATTTTTAATACCAAGCAAAGACATCCTTGAATTCTCTTACAAGGGMAATCGACTTCTCCCTTTCATMGATTGTTGTTTCTTTTCCAAACTTGATCATAATTGGGGATTCCTCAGTCCCAACGTTGAATTCAATGATCTCATCATCRATTTTGCTTGAGGTTTTCCCCTTATACATGTCATTYCAATTAAAAAGGTYTAAGGGGATGATTCCCTTGGGTAGGGGTTCATCAACTATATCAATTATCTCAATATTCACCTCTTTTGCTAATAGATTTATCTGGGCCTATGAGAATTCAMCTTCATTTTGGAGGAAACACAGAATTTGAGTTTCGCTATCAAAAACTTGCCAATGTTCTATGTTTTCGGGTAGCAAGGGCTTGTAGTTTACTTCCACCTTATAGAGACCTATTTCCTTGAAAAGTTGCAAGGTGGAAGCATAAATGRCAAGGTTTTMTGCTAAATAATTATCTTCCCTAGGGACAGATTCAATARAAAAGTGGTTAAATTTCTTCCTGGCATCCCACACGGCATCCCTGTATTGTTTCAACCTTGGGTTTTTAGCAACGAATTTCTTGTTAACTTGTGAAATGATTAATTCATAGTCCCCTCTCATGTGCAAGGTCTTGATGTTCATATCAATAGCAAGGTTAAGTCATAGGATAAGGGCTTCATACTCGGCTATGTTGTTTGTGTAGTTGAACTCAAGCTTGTATGAGAAAAGGGTGGTCTTGTTTTCTGGTGATCTTAAGACTATCCCTGCACCTGAGCTTATTCTTAAGTGTGCACCATCGAAATATAAGCCCCGATACCCTTCCTTATTTTCCTCATCAAGGAAAAGGGAGTTTGCCAAGATGAAGGTGATGTCAATTCCTTCTTCCAGAACCTGGTATATTGTATTGACATGATCCATATAACCTTTACTTTTTCTCTTGCTCGGGGAAAAATATTTCTCCTCGCCTTTGACGATATCAACTCTTCTTTCTTTGTGAGGCTCTATCGAGACTTGTTGAATATGTTGCAATAACTATTCTTAAGCCTGTTTTGTTGCTTGTCTGTTTTCAAACTCCAAAATCTCATTTGGGGGGCAAGGTGTATTTTTTAGTGTTACTTCCTTTTATTATTCTAATAGATTGATCGTGAGATGAGCTTCCCTTTTAGTTTCCTTTTCTCGTTCCTCTTGCAGGTAAGTTATGACATTGAGGGGAAAGTTTGGTGAGACAAAGTCGTCAATCTGATTAATCTAAAGTGTCTCTTTGAGACATTCTTCCTCTTGTATGAGAGATGAGGTTATGTTTTCTTCTATTTGACATGCTCTTTCTTGAGCTTTGAACAAATTTGTAGGCTGTCTCCCAATTAAAACCCCATATGGGTCTTTCATGGTTGATATGTAAGACTTGAGGATAGTATCCTTTGAATTTTTTAAATCTTGAGAGAAACACCTTACGAGGGTGTTGAACCTATCATTGAAAACCATTATACTCTCCCTTGACTTTCTCTTGCAATTGTAGAGTTGGTTATAAAGGGATTGGTAATCTTTCTTCTTTCCAAATATTTTGGTAAAATTCTCTTGAAAGAGGTCCCAATTTGTGATTTTCCTTGGGTGAATACTATCAACCCATTCCATGTCCCTTCCAAAAAAAGTGTAAGAGAAGAGCCTCATCAAGATATCCCCATGTTGGTCATAAGGTTCTAGAGCGTGAAGGAAAGAATCTAAAGGATCTTCAGGTGTAGTGATATCTTCTCCTGAAAAGTTGGGGAGCCATTTCTTGAAGTCCTTTGGGAGTTTTAGAGGAGATACAGGGATATTTGTTATGTCCAAATGTTTGTATGCATCCTCGGCCCA
>JASDQU011245174.1:8647-19518 GCA_032191745.1 Picea mariana
AATGATTGTGCATATCCTTCGCATGTATAATTCAAAGCACCCTCACACATGGGATGAGAGCCTTCCCTATGTCCAACATAGCTACAACTGAGCCCTTCATAGCTCAACCGGCCACAACCCTTTTCAGGTGGGGTTGGGATTCAAACCATTGGGTCCCATAGATGTTGCACTTCCCCTTACGGTCACCTCGACAGACTCATCTCCTTCTCCAACTGAAGATGACAAAGCCACTCGGTTCATTGAGCAGTTCCAGTACATCCGCCAATAGGTTCAGGATATCCTACAGAAGTCCAATGACAAGTACAAGCAGCGCCATGATCAACATTGGGTGCCACATAAGTTTCAGGTGGGTGACAAAGTTTGGTTGCACTTGCAGAAAGACACCTTACAGGACCCCATCGGAAGCTTTGCCTACTCCATTATGGGTCATACACCATCACCAAGGTCATGGGGGATAATTATTTTGAGCTCAACATTCCTCCTTTCCTTGGCCTGCACCCAGTGTTCAATGTGGATCTCCTTCGCCCTTATTTCCCACCATTATTGGACACCTCAAACATAGCAGAACAGCTGAAACCAACAGATCTCAACCCTGACTACATACAACAGGCATCCAGTGATCATATTTTGGACACACAGATCAAGGTCACTTGACAGCAAAGGATCCAACTTTATCGAGTCGTCAAAGCAGGGCAGCTCCTGCACCAAGGCAAGTGGCTCACCCGGGGCCAAATTCAGCAGAAATTTCCTCATATGATGGGGAAACTCAAAACAGTGGAGATCATTGCTTCCTAAGGAGGGAGGATTGATCTAGGTGGATATCGGTGGCCACCCACCTTTTCCAATTGGCTCAAAACAGTTTTCTGGCAATTTTGGCAATTTACTATTTTTAGCAGTTTTAACTTCCGAGGCCATTTTGAGGGCCTAAATGAAGGTTTTTCAGGATCGATATTCTCAATGATATCCAAAGTCATAATTTATCCCGCAAAATGAATCTACTCGATGATACCTTTCCAACGGGCTATCATATGCCTAAAACGGAGATCATATGCAAAAGTTACGACCTGGGGAAGTTGATGTACTAACTTACCTAGACGGGGCCCACGTGACTTTTGGCGCTTCATCTCCTAGTATTAGGTTTTTGGATGTCTAGGGTTTTTGGAATTCCTGTTATTGTAAAAATTCCTTCATAGCCTCATTGTAATCTTGTTCTTGTGAATGAGCGCAACTGTCACATCTCTTCTCAGAGATAAGCCGCCACCATTCCAGCAAGCTTGTTTTCGCTGCATTTTACAGTTTCAACTTATTTCCTTATTGAATAGAAAACCAGCTTTACTGTATCTCTGTTATTTTGTGTTAAGAACCTATTAATAATCTGTATTCATTTCGTTCTGCTCATAAAATCCATATCAATGAAGATCTTGAGGCCTTTCTCTGTGCTATCTCTATCATCCAACAGGAAATAAAATACAATCAAAATGCATTTTGTACAGCCATAATGCAAACAATCCATTGTAGACTTTGTATCAAGAGCATAAATATCATGTTTACTTCAGGCATAACACAATTTTATACCCCAACCAAAACAGAGTGTCGAGCTACATTTCTGGTTCAATTTTCTCAAATGACAAAAGGAAAAACAGGGAAAATCCAAATCGAAATGCAATTTCTCATAGCCAGAGTGTTTTTTAAAAACAATGTTGTAAACTTTGGAGAACAAATACATTTTGCATGAAAAATCCTAAAGCCAATAAAATTATTTTAACTCAAGAAGAGATTAAATTTGATGAATGAAGAGATAAAATCCTCATACCTATAATAGTAATGCTAAGGAAACCACAAAACACAACTCCTTTTCCCCAAGGGACGAAAATGGTGGAGTTTCTATTTACCTGAGCACCCAAAGAAAATACCAAAAACATAGTAAATGTGGCATCCTCGAGATAGGGTAAGAATGACGTGCAATAAATTTATGTCACTTCCCATCTCCCATATATTAAATGTCATCAACCACAACATAGTGAACCACGCTTAGCTTTCATTGACCCTTCACACACATGTCAACTATCTTGGCAAATTTACCATACAAATTTCCAATATCAAAAGTCGAGTCCAAAACAAACACATGGATCCACAACCTATATAATTTTCCAATGAAGAAATTCCATACCACATGACGACCCATTGTCCAAATATAACATAAGTTTGCATGCAATTTGCGCTTAGTGTTAAAGACTACATGTAGCAAGGGAAATAATTTTTAGCGACATAAACATTTATTTTCAAATCAAATTAATAACCAAACATCTATAAATTGCAAATAGAACTAGAGTCTTTTGTTTTGTTCTTAATTGTGAAATTGTTCCTGTAATGCAATCATAGGTGAAGCTTGGAGATCTTAAGAAGAGGAGCCATTTCCTTTTTATTACTTTTCTAATGGGGTCTCACCTACTTAGTATTATTAATATGTATGTATAAATGCATTGCAACTTATTTGTAGGTGAGGATCTCATGTTGCGCTCTTTTAGGTGTCAACATGATGCAGGAAGTTGGAGCATGCAGATTGTTGGCCCTCGACCAAGTTTTGGGGAAACATTGGTCAGGTTTGACCACCTTTTTGGACTTCGACAGGCTGGTAGAAGATGGAGAGGCTAGGTGGAGCTGGGATCACGAGATCTCACTTGATTTGTGGACCTAGCAAGGGGTTCATTAGGGTTTTTGTATTAGGGTTTATGGGATGTCGACCCATGGGTTTACCCATGATTAGGCCTTTTTGTAAGCGATTGTAAAAGTATAAATAAGAAAGAATGTAATGGGTGTGAGGGGGGATGTAATTGGCTAAGTGAAAGATTCAAGTCGTTTTGAGTTTCTTTGTGCAACAGAACGTGTTATCTAAGGCTTTGTGCTTGATAGAGGAGTTGGCTCTATGACTTGACCTGATTTTGGGAAGGTGGATCTGGTGCACAGTACGCACATCACTTGTTCGATGCGAAGCTTGGCTCTGTGTCTTAGTGCACAGGAGTAGATGAATGTAAAATATTGAATACTAATGAAGAAGAAGAAGTCGTTGGTGGATGTATCCCCACACTGGAGTGAACCACGTATATCATGTGTTGATGGTTTTCTTTGTGCTATGATGTTTATGCTGTGGATCTTCTTAATGCATTGATGGTTATGTATAATAGATAGACCTATGAATGCTTAGTGATTTATTTATGTTTAATGTGCTAGATCTAACTTATGATGCTAAGTGTGATGTGTATTTTTTCATTATTACTGCGTCGATCTATCCTTAGGGTGTGTTCTGCAATGTGAATAAAGTTGGTAAAACTAATGCATATTGTTCTTAAGTATTTTGTGAAATTTTGTGATCACAGATATGTGTCCCAGATTGGTTACAGACAGCTGATTCCTATAACCCCCCCTGCTTCTACCTCAGGTGAGACTTTGTCTGCTTCGCAGGTGTTGCCAAAAGGGCCGATAGTTAGGGTTTTGTTGGTGTGTTGTTGAAGCATTGAACCCTAGGTCTGCCCCTGTGCCAACAAATGCTTCCATTTTCGAGACCTGAAACTGTGATTGTTGGGAACTGAAAGAAAAGAGAAGCTTTGTGCGTAGATCTTCTACTGTAGTGCGCATTAATCTACTTGACTTGTGAAGCTTTGTGTTAAGAAAGAAACCTGATTTGAAGAAAATAGGTAAGATCTGGAAAGAGGCAAATCTTTGTGATTTGATAAGAGTAAGATAAGTGAAGTTTTTTATTTTGAAAGCATGAATCTAGGTATGTTTGATAGATTTTGTCCTAGTCTGAAGGCTAGGGCGCAGTTGCAAGAAAGAGTTGATATGAATAAATTTAATAGAAATGAAGAAATATATGTTATTCCTATGCATATAAATAATTTTTGGACTAATAAGTGGATGCAAGAACCTAGAAAGAATTTTTGCAGATTGTAGGTCCAGCATTGTGATCCCAGTGTGCAGTATAGAAGAGGTTGGGGAATGTATAGAAGAAAAAGAGGATTGACATTATGTTATAACTACAGAAGACCAGGACATATTGCTAAGGAATTCCCTAGTATAGGTCCTATTTGTCTTTGTTGTAAAATTGTTGGTCATGGAGTTGAGTATTTCCCAAGGATGATTGCTAAAGTTGAACAAATGACCATGAATCAAGAGAATAAGAGCGTGTTAGAGAATCAGAAAGATAAAGGATCAGAGGAAGTTCAGACTACATTAGTACAGTTAAAAGAAGCAATGAATGATCACAAAGATGTCAGTTTACCAGAGATCATAAGAGAAAAATAGCACACAGATACAAGAATAGGAGGCTTTGACATAGACTTTGTCTTGGATGAGGAAACACAAGTGAATATTATGACAGAAAACACTTAAGAAATTTTGGGAAAGCCTACTATAGTATCTTTATTGGGAAGAATAGGTTTATTGAAAGGGAAGATGATAACCTTATGTGGAAGAGTTACTAATGTGCCTGTTATTATTCATGGAACATCGACTGAAGAGGAATTTGAAGTCATTAAGTTTATTTAGAAAAACGCCCCTTTCCCTCTTTTTTTAGGAAAGACTTGGATTGAGAAGGATCAGATCCGAAGGAAAGCAGAGGAAGAAGCTACATAAAATAAAAAGCAAGAACTAAGGTATTTTATAGCTAGAAAAATAGATCGATTGATAGAAGAACGAGAAGTTAAGTTGAAACAATAGAATGCAAGAGAATTAGTTGTCGAAGTTGAAAGAGCACAAGAAGGTTTGAAGGACCTATCCATGCAAGAAGAAAGTAAATCCACCTAGGAAGTAGTAAGAGAGGGGATATTAAACCCTTTGAGAGCACATCAGCAGTGTGAAATCACTACGTTAGGAGAAGATAGGAATAAGAATGGAAAGAGGATTCCAAAAACCATTACAGAGACTCAGATCATAGGAAAGAAGGCAAGGAAGCTCAGTAAGAAGAAATCCAAGTTAGAAAAACTACAGAAAGTTACAGAGAAGACTTCACAGGAGGCAGGCTTGCAGGCTCTGAATCTCACTGGAACAGCAGAATTGCGCAAAATGGGACTTCTCCCTAGTGAAGCTATATGACTGTTGGAGGCACCCCGACCGTTAGAATGATTCTCAAGAATGACTACAAGATGCATTTATGGATGAATGGATTGTTTTTGGGATGTTGGGACTGCGCCATAACAGACAGATTCACATTGATGAAAGCATTCCTGCCCATTGGAAGAATTTTTTACGATGCTCGCTTATTTAACCTGTCGGACGCTACGCCTGGACCACTTTTTGCCATCCATGATTACTTGAGAGAATTGATTGCGTATTGAGTTGTGTTATCTGAAGCTAGACCTCGCCATCTGTTTGTTACCCCGTCTATCTGTTCACCTACCCTGACCCGTCTAATTAAAAGTTTGAATGTCGGGCGAACCTAGAGAGTTGGAGAAATCCATTGAAGAAGTCCTAAGGAAGCTAATGGTTGAAAAACCATTCTCTGAAGGAGTACATGCATCATTGACTAGGGGAATGCAAGATTCCCCTTCGACTAGACGACGTTTGGGTCGTGCTAACCCCATGACTGGGAAACGAAGTAAGCATCGCGACGATCTGGATAATGCGAAGTAGATCCTGTCGATCTTACCAGATTATATCCCGCCTTTGGTTGGCACAGTTAATCGTGAAAACATCCCACAGGACTACGAGTACATTTTGATCACCACGTACATTCTAAAGGGGATACACGTAGTTGGAAGCCAGTTGACTTTAACCTTGGAGACAGAAAGAACTACGCCATGCTCGTACCTCATAGATACTTGACAAAGACCACAGGGAAGAAACCTCGAATAGTCTCCCAGCCATGGATTAAGGAGCTGGCATAGTCCACGATACTAAATGTCATGAAGATTCCTCATTTTGTTCAACATCAGGACATTGACGCCTGCGTTAAACTCCTCTTGTCATGTTATCATGGTGGATACATGTGGCTCAATAGACAGATTACTGTGGATCTGATGTTGATCCACTTGATCACAGGATTGAGCATGCAGGGACTCGACCCTCAACAGTTCTACCTAGGGAAGGCCTCAGATCGCTCCTTGGCACAATGCATAAAGGAGGCATAAGATGAAGTAGAAAAGGGAAAGTGAGGCTACAAGGTAGCCTCTATCTAGGATGGCGTAGTGCACCTCACTTTCCAACTTATAGATGGCAAGCTCGTAATAAAGAACCACCCCACACAGGTCATTGGGTTCACAGTGGACCTTGCAAAAAAATGCATGGAGGGAATGCAGATGAATTGGTCGAGTTACCTCATCAACAAGCTTGAGAAAGACTATCGTGAAGCGCAAGATTAGGGATACGAGTTCTCAACCTTCCCATAGATTGAACCATCGGAATCGTTGGCCGCGAGGTTCTCAACCTTATGGTATATGAATTACATGTCGAAGCAATGGTCGTCGAGTGCGATGTTCCACACCTACTATCAGCAACTGAAGGTTGCCATAGAGTCATTTCCATGCATGACACCGTGCACCTTGCACTAGTACAGACGATTAGCTAAGTTTGGCGTAGACCCACACTTCATTTATATCACTACATGCAGAGATGAGAGCAAGGAGGAGTTACAGTCCTATTACAAGCTGACCAACGAAGACATGGAGCAGATCACCAAGGAATGGATGGAGGAGTTCCTTGTACCCACTGCAGAAGAAGAACTCTCCGATGCTAACATTATAGGAAGTCCCTTGGTCACCCGGTTCGAGCATGTCGGACAGACCAGCATGAAGAAGAAGAAGAAAAAGGAGGAAGTCCAAGATATAGAAACTGATGAGGAGGACAACGCCTCAGAAGGAAATGTATTTGGCTCGCCAGGAGGAGGAGACGAAGTAAATGGAGAAGGAGGAGGGGATAGAGGAGAAGGTGAAGCTACACCACCAAAGGATCCCCCTACCAAGAAAGAAACATCAAAGAAGAGGAAGGTTTCTCCAAAGAAACCTTCAGCAAGAAAGAAGGCCCATGCCAATAATCCCCAGTTAGAGGCCACGCTCACAAAGGATGACATCGGTCTAGTCCGTGGAGCCATGGAGGATGCTTCAGAGGACCTATTAGATATGGAGCAAAGCATGAGTAGTTGTATGAAAGAGTCTAGAAGGAACTAAAGGAGATGCAACAAGCTATTCATTCAGTCCACGCAGTACCTATTGTGCCCTCTTCATCACAGCTTGCAGAATTGGGAGATGAGCCTTCCCAATTGAGAAGATTAGGAGATGCAATAGAGATTCGACTCTAGAAACTCCAAGAAGAAAAGGAGAAGACCATAAAAACACTGAAGCAAGAAAAATAAGAAGTCCTAGAGAAACTACGAGTTGTGCGGTACTGTGTGATCGCCTATGAAAATGAGAAAGATGCGTTACAGGCGATGCTCGAGGAGGACAAAGAAAGGATATGGAGGTAAAAGGACTAACTACTTACAGAGTAGACTGTGGTCAAAGAAGTAGTGAGCAAGGAACTTTGCTTTGTGTCGGACTTGGCACAAGAGGAATGATAATTGGTTGAAATTCAAGTGATGAAGCTCGCTAAAGCCATCCAACATCTCCAAGCATGGATAACAGAGCTAGAAACCCAAGCAGTACCAAGCACCTTGAAAGAAGTGAGCGACCAGAGGGAGGAATCTGCCAAGAGCACAGTAGGAAGGATTAGAGCTCTCGCCTCAGAATGCAAACAGCTGAGCGACAGAAGTGCGCAGACTTATGAACACCTCGTAGAAAACCCAAATCTGAGGAAACTGGAAGCACAACTATAGGAGGCGCAGTAGTAGGCACTGTCAGTACAAGCGCGGATGAAGTTACTCACTTCAGTCAAGAGAATGAAGAGATCAAAGGAGCAGTGCGTAGTCCAGAAGAAGATTACTACCATCCAGGGAAGAGTAATGGAAGTCACACAGAGGCTAAAACTGGTGCAGGATGAACTCTGTGCGGTGTTTAAAGAGATCGAAGGACAAGGTTTGCAACTGGACCAAGTGGTTGCGATAGTGGAACAATGCCTGGAAGGGCCTGTTACAGAGAAAGTGATCCAGGAGTTTGCTGAGTAGGAATCTCAGGTGAAGCAACAAGTTGAGGCAGCTCGAGCTAATCTCAAGGCCTTCAAAGCAACGTTGCCTAGATCTGAGTGACTTGGGATGAGTCACAGGTGAGTGTTGGGGGCATGTTGGCCCTTGACCAAGTTTTGGGGAAACATTGGTTAGGTTTGACCACCCTTTTGGACTTTGACAAGATGGTTGAAGATGGAGCGCCCAGGCGGAGTTGGGATTGTGGGATCTCACTTGATTTGTGGACCCAACAAGGGGTTCATTAGGGTTTATGGGATGTTGACCCATGGGTTTACCCATGATTAGGCCTTTTTGTAAGAGATTGTAAAAGTATAAATAAGAAAGAATGTAATGAGTGTGAGGGGGGATGTAATTGGATAAGTGCAAGAGGCAAGTAGTTCTAAGTTGCTTTGTGCAACAGAATGTGTTATGTAAGGCTTTGTGCTTGATAAAGGAGTTGGCTCTATGCCTTGACCTGATTTTGGGAAGGTGGATCTAGTGCGCAGTGCATAGATCACATGTCTGATGCGAAGCTTGTCTCTGTGGCTTAGTGAAAAGGAGCAGATGAATGTAATATATTGAAGGCTAATAAAGAAGAAGAAGTTGTTGGTGGGCGTAGCCCCACACTGGAGTGAACCACATATATCATGTGTTGATGGTTTTCTTTGTGCTATGATGTTTATGTTGTGGATATTTTTAGTGCATTGATGGTGATGTATAATAGATAGATCTATGAATGCTTAGTGTTTTATTTATGTTGAATGTTCTAGATCTAACTTATGATGCTAAGTGTGATGTGTATTTTGTCACTATTACTGCGTCAATCTATCCTTAGGGTGTGTTCTGCGATGTGAATAAAGTTCGTAAAACTAACGCATATTGTTCTTAAGTGTTTTGCGAAGTGTTGTGATCACATATATATGTCCCATCTTGGTTACAAACACCTGATTCTTGTAACCCCCCTGCTTCTACCTTGGGTGAGACTTTGCCTGCTTCACAGGTGTTGCTGAAAGGGCCAGTAGTTAGGGTTTTGTTGGTGCATTGTTGAAGCGTTGAACCTTAGGTCTGCCCCTGTACCAACATAGATCGAGAGTGGGAAGAGAATCATAGTTATGTAAATATTCCTATATTTGGTAAAGAAATAATTTTCTTTGTAAAGATAAGAGGTACATACTTGTAAAAATGTATGTTATAAGCATCTCCAAGATATTATGTCATGTTCGTATAGATGTACAAATTTATATTGAATATATTTTGAGTTTCTTTCAAGGAAGGAGAGAGGAAATGAATAGGTAATTTATTCAAATACCCCTACATATACATTAGCAGTACAGGAATAGTGAGTCCATTTGGGCAAGGCATAGATCAACATTCAACTTGGTTTCATGATTGGCCGAGATAGACTATCTTCACCAAAGAAGGTGATGGGAGTGGATGTTGAGTACAGGATTTAGATTCAGATACTACAAATATTCAGTGAGCATAATTTTGTTTTGAAGGAATCTATGAGCTAGAACAAGAGCTATATTTAACTAGCGCCAGTAGCCAAAGAGCCAGAGTCAAAGCCATATTTTAGAAGCAAATAGAAGTACATTGATCTAGTATAAAATATCTAAGATCCAAGATAAAAATTTAGTCCCATAATATCCAACAAGGTGGAAGAGTGAAGAAGATTCATCATCACTAAGTTATTGAATAAGAGAATTTCAATAAGTGGAAGAGTTAGTAAGAGTTATCATAACTAAGTTGTTGAAATATTCAAACTTTTGGAGGAGCAAAAGTTCTTCAATGGGAAGGTGTGATCCAGGAGGATCCAGATCATTCACAGAGGTCCAGGGATGATCCATATGGATATCAATGGCCACCCAACTATTCCAACTAGATCATCTTGGCATTTTTTAAGTTTAACAGGTTTTTCCTAGTTTTCGTGTCCTGAACTTTTGGGGCTGTTTTGAGGCCCTAAACAACGTTTTTAGTGCTCTCCACATTAAAATTATTTATTGAGTTATAGTTTTATGGCTAAATGTGTATTCCTTGGATATACATTTCCAACGGGTTATCGTGTTCCTAAAACAAATATCGTATGCAAAATTTATGACCCCGGGAAGTTGATGTTCTAACTTACCCCAACGAGGCCCACGTGACTTTTGGCGCTTCATCTCCTAGGGTTAGGTTTTTGGATGTCTAGGGTTTTGGAATTCATTTTTATTGTAAAAATTATTTGAGAGCCTCATTGTAATCATATTATTGTGAATGAGCACAACCATCACATCTCTTCTCAGAGATAAGTCGCCGCCATTCTTGCAAGCTTGTTTTCAATCTGCTTTTTACAGTTTCAGGATAATATTTCCTTATTGAATAGAAGCCAGTTTTATTGTATATCTGTTATTGTTCCTTGTGTATCTGTGTTAATAATAATAATAATAATAATAATATGTGTTAATTTCATTCTTCTCATAAAATCTGGATTAGTGGTATCAGAGTGGTCTGCTCCTTGTCGTTTTTAGTGCATGCCCCCGACGAGGTTAAGGTACAAAGAGTTGGGTCTCGAGCTTGTTTCTCTTGAGGAAAAAATATCTCACACACCTAAGCGACCTTCCATGGAGGGAGAAAATAAATATGATTGGACAAGAGATCCTTTCAAATTGTTGCTCGAGGAAGCCCTCGTGCAACAAGGAAATGAGATGATGGATAATTTTGCACAAATCCTTCGGAGACTACCAACAGGAAACGCATCTTCCTTGAGCGGAGGTGTTTCCCCCTTAAAGGTACATATAAAATT
>JASDQU011245175.1:0-18683 GCA_032191745.1 Picea mariana
ATCCGGGAATTGGACTTAGAAACCATTTAGTACTTTGGGACCTGCATGCCTCAATGGCAGGCCTCCTCACATTCGACAGTAGGTTTACATCATTGATCTCTGATCGAATGATTCCACAAATGTGCGACTTCAGCTCATTTATTCACATCTGGTGGAATGTACTAAGGTACCTTGGGAATCATTGACATTAATGGTGATCTCCCTCGCACTTGTTAACGGTCTACCTCATCGATCGGTAATCAAGTGGTTTCTGCCATGTTCGACATCGAGACATCTATTCACATGGTCATATTCGTACCATGTCGGGGTTGGTAAGAAGACCCTGGGTTGAGCCATCACTCTGATATATGCTTCGCCCAAGCTGCGAAGGAATTATATTGGACAAAGAACACATGCATTGTTACATAGATCCACTTTGTATTAGTCGTGGCTATGTCTTGTCATCTCGTAGACCCACTGTGTATTCTTCGTGGCTACGATCAGTCCATGTCATCAAAAGTATAGATCCACAGTGTATTTTCGGTGGCTATACCCTTNACAATTATGGATCCGCAGTGTATTTTATGGAGGTCATATCCTACTGAGTCTCGAGTCATCCAAGCATAGGTATGCCTGCCTTGGGTTTTGAAATATGTCATGATATTTGTTAGATGTTTGTGTGCAGCTTTCGTCAGGTTCTCCGAGTCTAAACCCTTGCTTGAACATCTACAAAGCATTTCAGTCATCATTTTGCATCTTCTGACTTCATACTTTGGGGGGCATTCTGTTACACGTCAAAATTGTTCAGATGGATAAGTGTCGCATTGTCCCTGTCAACTGTCGTAAGTGTCGCATCTTCCCTGTCAACTTTCGCAAGTGTCGCAAGTTGACCATTGGTGTCGCAAAGGAAGATCAGACATGATACCATGATAACGACACTAGGGAAGCACTTATGACACATCACCTGACTCATTTGGAGGAAGAGAACTGGTTCATTGGGATCAAAGGAATCTTGACACCTGAAAGGGGCCCTAAAACACTGATTTGGAAGGAGAGCGCTGCCCTACTATAGCTGCAGAAGCACTGGTGCTCCTCTGCTGTGATTCAAGGGTGTTATAATGCCCCTTAGGCCCTTCTGGAGGAGTGCTGCTCACTTTGAGAGCGCTGACGCTTTCCCAAGGCACAACAGGAGCGCTACAACCCTCTGATACCCCTTTTGGAGGAGCGCTCCCTAATCTGGGTCAATTGTTAGCCCGTTGAGAAGAATATGGAGGAGAACATTCTAGATTAGGAGGCTGTTGTACTCGAATTCTTGGTCTCATCAACAGATCTCTGATCTATGGAGGAGGTTCCCAACTGGTTCTAAACATAACTCAAGAGGTTAGGCCCTTCCTAACCTATATAAACATGCTCTTTGATGGTGGAAAGGAGGAAGAATTGGATATGTGAAACTTATGATCTTGGAGGAAACTTGCAATTAGCCAAAGAAGATTGATCAGTGAAGCTGCTGCCATCCAAGTCTTGGATCTTTCAGGCAAGTGTTAGACGAAGAGGATTTGACGAAGTTGTCGCATTCGCATCTACGATTGTAAGTATTGCTGTCATTATTCTCATTAATATGACATGCTTGGCCTGTTTCTTTCTAGTCTGTGTCTGATGTTACATGAAATTATCATTTAATGATAGATCTGTTTTCAAGCTAATGTAAATAGAGTAGAAAGTGGTTGTATCTCATCTTGTTCATAGCTTTCAGCGAGGAGAAAAATATTGGAGCACAACTCGGAGCGTGCAGGGACAAACATCGATAAAAAGGTACTTCTATTATCCTTCCTTCTCGTGTATTGGTTTAGATAGATTCGAAACAAATTTAGTGTCCATGTTAAGCACTTTTCTGTCTAGGGTTAAGGTCAAGCCCTAGAGTTCGATCTACTTTTCCACAGGCATATTTTCCTACAACAACTTGCATGAGTGGTTTCCATGTATTCAACTTCTGTAGTTGAAAGTGCCACTACAACCTGTGTTTTTCTCGTCCAACTTATTGCTCCTACAAACAGGTTAAACACATACACACTTGTAGGTCTCCTACGATCCAAATCTATAGCTCAGTCTACATCCACAAAGCCATGTATATCCAACACTCTGTCCAAACCCGGTCTTCCTTGGAAGAAAAATCCATAGCTAGCAGTGCCACGCAAATACCTAAAAACCCTTTTTACTGGTGTCTAATGCTCCTTTCCTAGTTTTGACGTATACCTGCTCAAAACTCCCACTGCATGTGTAGTGTTTGGTCTAGTACAGACCAGTGCATACATCAAACTACCAATTGCAGTAGCATATGGAACATGATACATGTCCTCCTCCACTTCATGTGTCTTGGGACACTAATCCGCAAATAAATTTACACAAACATGAATAGGGAACTTGACTGGTTTACATTCCTACATTTTAAACCTCTGCAATATTGTCTCAACATATTTTCTCTGATTTAACTAGAGTTTCTTCTTTTTTCGATCTCTTTTAATTTTCATTCCCAAAATTAAATTTGAAGCACCGAGATCCTTCATGTCAAATTTAGAGGAAAACTAAGTTTTCACATCCTGGATAATCTCCTTGTTGTTTCCTTATCAACAACATGTCATCCACATACAATACCAAATAAATCAAATGATCACCAATTAATTTAAAATACACACAATGATCCTCTTTTCTTCTTCTGAAGCCATGTCCCAGCATATAAGTATCAAATTTTTTATACAACATCCTTGGTGATTGTTTTAAACCATACATGGAGTTTTCATCTTGCATATCGGCTCCTTCTTTCCCTTCACAACATAACCTTATGATTTCTTCATACATATTTCTTCTTATAGATCCCCATATAGGAATGTTGTCTTCACATCCATCAGTTCTACTTCAAAATCAAATGCAGTAGCAATAGATAACATAAATCTTATAGAGGTTAACTTTGCAATAGGAGAAAACACCTCACCAAAATAAATTCCCTCAATGTGGGAATAATGCTTTGCTACTAACCAAGCTTTGTATTTCTCCACTTTTCCTTCTACATTCAACTTCCTTTTAAATACCCATTTTCTGCCATTGGGATTTCTTCCAGTCGACAACTCCACTAGATCCCAAGCCTCATTCTTATCCAAGACTGCCATTTCTTCATCCATGGCCTTTTTCCAGAGATTTCCATCCTCTGAATCCATTGCCTCTCTGATAGTTCTAAGATCATCATCAGTAATAAACAAAGAAAAATTTGAACATAAATCAGATGGAGTATACCTTTCTGGTAGCCTTCTTTCTCGAACCAATCTCCTCAATACTAGAGTATGAGGATCTTCTTCTTCTAATTCTTGTTCTTTTGTAGAGTCTGATTCATCATCCTTTAAATCAAATTCTATTTTGTCTGGTTCTTCCTTACTTGGTAGGACTTCCTGTTTAACAACATCCTTCATTTCTCTAAATACCACATCTTAGATATACACTACCTTCTTATTTTATGGGTTCCAAAGCTTATAACCTTTGAGACCATATTTATATCCAATACAGATACACTTGTCAGCCTTCTTATCTAGCCTACTCCTATTTTCCTTTGGAACATGAACATATGCATCATAGCCAAATAATTTGAGATGTGTAAGAGAAGGTTTCTTACCAGTCCATACCTCTTGTGGAGTCTTTTCATCAAGCACTGATGAGGGTGATTTGTTGACCAAGTAACATGTAGTACCCACTACCTCTACCCAAAATTATTTCCCTAACCTGACACCACTGAGCATGCACCTTGCTTTTTCCATCATCATCTTGTTCATCCTTTCTGCAACTCCATTCTACTGAGGTGTATATGGAGTAGTATTATATCTTTCTATACCAAAATTCTTACATAATTCTGCAAATTCATTCCCGTAGAACTCTTCACCATTATTTGTCCTCAACACCTTAATTATTTTCTCTGTTTGATTCTCAACAAGAGCCTTAAACTCTTTAAACCTATCAAATAATTCAGATTTATTCCTGAGGAAATATATCCAAGTGTTCCTCGAGAATTCATTTATAAATGAGACATAGTACACATAATTTCCCAATGATGGAACCATCACATGTCAAAAAACATCACTGTGAACTAGTTGTAAAATTCCTTCTTCCCTCATTGCACCAGAGGGGAATATTACCCAATTTTACTTCCCATATAAAAAATGTTCACAGAAATCAAAATCCAGAGAGTGATTACACACAACTTCAACCATATCTTTAACATGTAGTAATTGAAAACCCTTCTCTCCGATATGCCCCAGTCTTTGATGCCACAACATGACCTTTTCTACAAAGACTGTAGGAGTTCTTTCTTCTTCAACTCCAATATCAAAAACAATGGAACTATTACACCCATCACTAATAGTGATTCCTTGCAGCTTATACAGAGTTCAAAACTAAACACCTTTCAAAAAAATCATTTCTCCTCGAACCATCCTACAGGTTTCCTTTTCAAATATTGTTTTTACCCCTACATCATCCATTTTTCTTACAATTTTTTTTTTTTGGTGAATCCTAGGATGTGAAAAACACCATGTAGTGTTCTAATCCTTCCATTTATGAGCCTCAACTTGACTTTTCATCAACCTATGATTCTAGTTGTCAACTCATCACCTAGGAAAACATTACCTCCATCATACCTTTCATATTCACATAGCCACTCCCTATGGGGAGACATATGGAAGGATGCTCCTGAGTGAACCAACCATGCCTCATGATCTTCATGTGTGCTTGAAGAATCCAAGTACACATCCCCTCCTTCTTCCTTGGAGGTATTTTATTCTATAGAAGGAGATTATTTAGATCCCTTCTTTTTGTTAACTTTGGATCTACATTGTTTCTTGTAGTGCCCTTCTCTTCCACATATCTAACATACCTTTACAAAATTTCCTAGAGATTTATATCTACCCTTAGACTTAGATCTCCCACTTGAGAAATTAGATCTATTTCTTTCCTGGGAATGTCCTCTTGCAAATAATGTGTCTGTGCTCTGTCCTTCCATATTATTCTATCTCATCTCCTCCGACAATAAGGATGAGACTACTTCATCAAATTTCAAGGAAGTTGTATTATTACCTATGGCCACAACCAAGCTATCCCACGAGTTTGGTAAATAACATGGTAAATGAATACACTTATCTTCATATGAAATTTTAATATCAACAAATACTAACTGACTTACCACAGTATTGAAGGCATTCAAATGCTCTGCCACCGAGTCTCCATCTCTCATCCTTAGGTTATACAACTTCTTTCTCAAGCATAGTTTATTTACTAGGGACTTAGACTGATACAAATTCCCCAACTTATCTCATAAATCCTTGGTTGTAGCTTCCTCTGACACATTCAGTAATACCGAATCTAAGAGACATAGTTGGATTGTTCTCTTCGCCTTCTGATCCAACTTTTTCCAGTCATTTGTTGAAGTTTTTGTAGGTGCAGTACTTGGATCTACTGCGATCCACTGATCTCTTTCAACCAATAGATCTTCCATCTTGAGCTTCCACAACTCAAAACATTTTCCATTAAACTTCTTGATCTCCATTTTCGAATTGCTCGCCATTTCTTTTCACCTAAAAAATCAATACCATAGATCTTCCACTATGACAAGGCTTATGACAGTCCCGAGCCAAACACTTGACCAAAAATGAGTCCCTGTGAAGCCAACAAAGTTATGATATGAAATGTAGATTTTAACCTTGTACAATATTTACTGCAAACATATTTTCAGTAAAAGAATAGAAAAGATACAATGGAAAATACAAACATTACACAAATATTTTTCCCCTCGAAAACCAACATATTCTATATTCATTCATCGTGGTACATTGTTTACAATACAATATACATATAGGATCCAATGACATCCAAAACCCTAAACCAATGACGTGTATTAGTCAACAACCCTAATTCCTTAACCGGAAAGAGAAAACCATCCAAAACAACCATGTGCCAAAAAAACACCCAACAATGGACACGAAAATCGAGGCAAAAATCAGACACATTTACCAAGGAAAAAAATTTGTCTCTACTACTCATGCAATAAATATAACACATACCTAAAACCATTTCCCCACCCTCCTCCATTGGTCACATTTTTATTCTAACTTGCATTGATTATTTCACTAGGTGTCTCAAAGTCATCACCTTAAATATTGTGAAAATAGGGCAGGTTATTTCCTTTTTGCAGGAGTATATATTTTATCGATTCAATATTCCTCTTTAGATTGGTAGGGACAATGGCAGTGCTTTTGTATCTAGAGAAGTTTTAATTCATTGATATTAGTATAATGTAATATTCTCATGTTCTTCTGTATATTACCCATAGGGAAATGGAGAGAAGAACATGTTCATGCTAGATGATGTTGATGCTCTAGTTGTCTTGGTAATTGCTTTCCTTTCATACTAGTATACTTGTTTGTGGAGTCCCTTATATGATCATTATTGGATGGTTGATGATACATGTTGATGTATGACTCTCTTGATGGAATACCCTAGCAATTTTTGGCTAAGATAATATTGTATTGGCATATTTGTTTTCTTTGAATTCTCCCCTTGATATCACTTGATTTCACATTCATTTAGGTTGACATGGTCTAGCATGGTGTGATGTTCATGAGGTTAATTCCCTTTCTCGTGTTGAGGTTTCATACACATATTATGGTTTTTTATGACATGTATTACACCCTCATTTCGAGTGTTTCCATCTTATACACATTTTTATTCCCTATTACTTGGTGGAGGAGCCTACCATGGAATATCCTTGCCTTGTGGGATGATTTCACACTTTTTTAGGTGAAATTTGGATATTACTTATCATCCCATGTGGAGCGCTCACCCTCCTTTCATACATGTTAAGGGATGTTCTTATTTACATGTTAAGGGATGGTCCTATTTATTAATTGATGAGGGGGCACCCCTTTCTTTATGGATTTAGTTTATCACTGAAGGCATTTCACATGTGTTATTCATATATAATTTGATGCCTTATTTCATGGATCCAATTTCTTGGAACGTTTTTGGAGGAATACATCCACCATTTGAGGCCATTCTTCACTTTTCCATGCTTTGTTTGATGGGATGTTTCTCTTGAAGGTCTCACACTTTCTATCATTGGAGATTTGACTTAATTCAAGCTTCTAGTTTGTGAATATTTCCACCTTTGGATGCTATATTTCATACCTTTTATTTCTTGTTGATGTGACATCTCACATTAGGATCAAGAGGTTTCAAGGTTTTATGTCCTAGATCATGAAGGAGGATGCCCACTTATGGATGTTGCTTGCACTTATGTTTATGATTATTATTGATGACACCCACCTTTCTTTGAGACTTATTGCACTTTCTTTCGTTACGATTCCTCATGTGGGTGCCCCTCTTGCAAACTCACCTTATGTTGCATTTGGGCACCTAGCCTTTCCTAGGCCATATTGAAAAAGCTAAGTCGAAGCCAAAATTTCTCCTTATCCAACATCTGACTCATCTTCTTTCCTAGTGCTCCCTTGTGTGGCCCTTTTCATGCATTTCACGTGGGTGGGAACACCTCTTTCCAACTCGCATTGCATTGTGTTTGGGCACTCTACCTCATTTTTGTTATGTTTCCTCTTTTGGGCACCCCTCTTGCCAACTCTCCTTGCCTTTCCTTTGGGCAACCTTCCTTATTTTCATTACAATTCCTCATGTGGGCACCCCTCTTGCAAACTCATCTTGCATTGCGTTTGGGCACCCAGTCTTTCCCAGGCCATCCTGAAAAAGTTAAGTCAAAGCCAAAATTTCTCCTTATCTGGCATCCAACTCATCTTCTTTCCTAGTGCTCCCTTGTGTGGCCCTTTTCGTGCCTTTCATGTGGGTGGGAACACCTCTTTCCAACTCGCCTTGCATTTCATTTGGGCACTCTGTCTCATTATTTTTACGTTTCCCCTTATGGGTGCCCCTCTTACAAAATCACCTCACCTTGCCTTTGGGAACTAATGGGTGTTCTATATGCAATAAAAACACACTAAAAACCCTCAATTAAATTGTCAACTTCAAGTAAGTAAACTTAGAGCTATAGAACAATATATGCCAAACATAGAAGGGTTGGTAGTAGTATAGTATAACTAAGAAGGTGGCTATCTAAAGGTTAATCTATTCAAGAAAAACTATCTAATGATCAAACCCTACTAAGCAACTTGAAACTACGTAACCTAAGTACTTTTGGGCCAAGGATCGATGGATAGTTCTAAGAAAGCAAGTAAAAAACCTATATAAATAAAACTAGTTCATAACAATAAGCAATAAGAAAAAGCAAACTATTAAGCATAATGATAAGAAAATGACAAAAGAAAACTACTTAACTTGCCTACCTAAATTCAATGAGAAACTACCTTATGAAAACAAGTAAATAAACAAGCAACTACACTATCAAAGAAAGAATGGACAAGCAAGCAAGTAACCTATTAAAGCAAGTAAACAACTAGCTAACCTATTAAAGCAAGTAAACAACTAAATACTCTAAGATAACTTCTACTGCAAGTAATTTAGTTAAAACTTCTCATTGAACAACTATCTAACCTAAGAGACAAGTGAACTATATTCTTAATTTAAACTTCAAAACTATTTCTAATTCATAAAAGGAAATATATTTAATTGAAAGCAAGAAGAACTAACAACTAACCTCTAATCTATGATAAGAAAAACTGCTCTTTAATCTATCAAAGAAAGAGACTATCTACCCTACAACAACAATAAAACTATCTACGAAAGCAAGAAACTATATCTTATGATCTATGAAAGTAGGAAACTATCTTTTAACCTATGACAACTCAAATATAGTGTTGGTGATTGTGTGAATGTCTCTGGTGTCATATGATATCTCGATGGCACTTGAGAACAAAAGATAATTCAAGTGGTATAAGCTCAACAATGTTCTCAATAGCAAAGTGAAAAGTATGGATTAAACAATCCAATGAGAATTTATCCATGACAAAAACAATCATCAATTACCCTTCATATTCATTTATGAACCATCAACAATATAATGAGATCATCATTGTACTTCTATACTATGTCAGGAAAATTCATACTTAAACTCAACTATTAACTAAGAAATACAATTGCAATTTAACTCTAGGAAAGAAAATTCATAAAGTGAAGTTATGCTACATCTATATTAGTAATTCAAACTACAAAAAGGAAAGTGCTTAAGAATAGAAATTAAAACATGACATTAAAAAGTAAACTACCAAGTGTATTAGCCAACAACTAAGTAAGCAAGATCTATATGAAAATGAAATAAGCAATCTATAATTGAAAACTGAAATTAATACTATCCATCCATCAAATCCTTGTCGAGGAAAATTTAAATTGAAACTCCGTTCTATTCTATATAAAACTCGGTTTTAAATTTAATTCTAAAGACATAAATAAAACACAATCTGATATCTAATTACACACGGGGTTAGTCTATGAATTTGAAAATTTGTTTCTAACTACAAGATCAATGCATACTAACACAATCTATCATACTAACCTGCAAAAGAGAATCAAATCAATTAAATTATAACAACAAATTAATTAACACAATAAAAATGCATGTACAGAAAATGAAAGAGACAACTAAACTATAAAATGCATAAACAACTTAAAGAATAGTTACCAGACTGCTGGTGGTCCCCCCAACAAGTCATGGTCACTTTATAAAATCACACCACGAGCTTAGCAAGATGAATTCACCATAAAAAATAAAAAATGCAATTCTTATATAATCTGGCAATGTAAAATAGCAAAATAGAGTAAAATCGTGTTTCTCTCTATCACACTGATGCTTCTAATGCTTAACTTCTATCTAACAACCACGATGGTATTTATAATGTTTACAGACCAAGTGGTCGACAACAAGAGGGCCTAACCACTTCTAAATTCGGCAATTTACATTAAATGATGCCCTAGATGCTGAAACAGAGCGAGCCAATAATCACCTTGTTGAACAACTAAAACTAAGTTGTCAGAAGTTCAGTAGCTAGAGAGGCAAGCATGAACAAAACCCATGTTACTGATTCTCCCATCACTGGCTGCCAATACCAGAACCTCCAAGTTGCCCTTCATTTTTGTTAAAGACATGGTGCTGGACGCAATGCCAGATTGGGTACTGGATCGAGTGCTGAAAGGAGTGTTGGGTTGAGTGTCGGAAGCAAAAATGTGGTGCGTTTTTTCTCTGTAACACCAAAAAACCTGAATCAGATCCTTGGAAGTGTAAAAACATGATGAATTATACTCAATAGTATAATTAAACATGAATCATACGTACCTAGTGTAGATCATACAGTTTTAGCATAAAATTATTCAAAAAGCTCCTTCAAAATGTGAAAACACATATGAACATTGGGAAAAAAAGTGTGTAATAACTGTCATAAATTGATCATATCTATGGCCGAACATTACCCCCACACTTACGATTTTGCAGGTCCCACTGCAAAAAAAAAGAAGTTACCCCTTGTGACTAGGCTTGCTGAGGAGGATCAGCTTTGGAATCTTCTCCTTCTTGTTGTGAAGACTTTGGCTTGTTCCTCTTATGTTGCTCTAGCTATTCTCTAAGGCTGCGGTTAGATTTGGTCATATCATCAACCAACCATTGAAGGGAGTTCACCTTTTCTTGAAGGACTGCATTATCATGATGAAGGTGTGCGTCTATTGTCTTCCTTTGCTCTAACTATTGGAGAAGCTGATGGTTTTCTTTTTGTAGATTTTCAATGGTTGGGGTAGAATTGGTGATCTGTGAGGAAGGCTTAGATCCTTTGAGGGATGTGGACAATCTATCAGTTTTAGGATCTAGAGTAGGAATGGGTGAAGTAGGAGTGATGGGGGATTGGTAAGGAGAGGTAGGCTCTAATTTTGTCTTCCTTAGTGGCTCTAATCCATCCACATAAACTTTCCTAAGTCTCTTGTGAGGAATCTCAAGGTTGGAGGACACTTGGATAGGATCCGAAGTAGGCAGAGGTTTTGCATAAGGTTTTGTTCTTATGCTCTGAGTATTTTTCCAAAAGGGTCCTTTACCAATTCGATTGGCTCCCCTCCTATTTGTGGGAATGATGGGAAAGTCTTGCTGAATTATTTCTTGGGTATTTTTAGGTGTAGGATCAAGAGAGAGTGAAGGCATTGGAGGGTTAACAATAGGCTTCTTTTGGTCTTTTCTTTTGGTATTTTTACCCGATGAAGAAGTAGGGATATCAACAAGATTTTTTTATTTTTCCAACAAAGAGAGCATTTGTGCAAGGGGATTTGGAGTTCTTGGAGAGCGAGGCTTGGATGGAGAGATAGAATTTAGGCTAAGTGGATTTTTTCTGGTCTTAATTGTCAAGTGAGGGTTTGCAAATTTGTAGATAAAGGCATCCTAAGTTTGCTCTTGTTTCTCTAGATTGGCTAGAACAAGGATTTTGATCAAGCCATGGTGAAAGAGACTATTGTGGGGGTTAGTCACATTATTCCTCAATTGAGAGGACATCTTCTCCAAGCTTTTTAGAAAATAGAAGGGGAAGTTCAAAGGTTTGTTGAAAAGAAAATGAGCCAGCAATCTAAAATGACAAGCTTTAAAAGTGGAGTATCTACCTTCACATGTAATCAACCTTGTGATGACGATGAGGGGGTTGATCAATTCCACCTTTATCCACTCCCTAGAATATCCTTTTTCTCCTAAAATGCTCTTGAATTCGGGCTTAAACACCCTGTTATAACTTGAGCACAGAAATTGGTGGTTTTTGAACCATCTATCTCCCATTCTTAGGAGTTTTTTTGCTGCAGCAATGGACTCTTCTAAGACTTCAAAGGTAAGATACCCTACATGTGTTGTCTTCCCATCAAAAATGAGGGTGAATTACATGGAGAGGTTGTCATCGTGGCCCTGCAAGGTAGATAAAAATGGACCCCAACCTGCATGCAAAAACACCTCTCTGCACTCTGCAAATTCGGGAATGGAAAATAGGTCTACATAGGAAGAGGGTTCGTACCTCCTGGGAATTGTGGCAGAGGATAAATTCACCAGGAAAGGGTGTGATCGAGCCAAGAGATGGAATGAATTGGGCACAGGCCGAATGCATTTTGAACAGGGGATGAAATGGTAGAGGTTGGGCGCGATTTCTTAACGTAGGGGAGCGAAAATGGAAAGGGTGAATGGAGATAATGGTTACCTAACCCAATTTTGAATGTGCGTATAGTGGAGTAGGTTGCACACATGTGTGCATGGGCTACCATGTGTGGAAAATTCGAATTCGACGGCTCATTTTTTGGGGTAAATGTAATGATGCGTAGTTAGATCAATGTCCAAGTCTTTTGACTTGGAAATTTGATCATGAACATATGAGGCATCTTCAATCAATGTCTGCAACCAATTCAATTGAATGTAATTGAGTTCTGGTTACCTAGAATCTAGGATAGTTACTGGTGTGTAATTCACATGGAACTTCGTTCAACACCTCATACAACATCTCATATGGCAACTCATACGATATCTCATATGGCACCTCATACGGTACTTCATCTGGTACCTCTGTGTTAAATACATTTTCACTTCTTGTAATGGATAGCCTGCAAATTAAATATTTTTGACAATCACAATGGTTTAATGAGCAAAGGCAGAATGCTCCATTTTTGTTGATTTTTCCACCATGCTCACTAAATCCTCTTGCATATGACATATAATGTCAAACCTACAACGAACAAGTTATAGAAAGCATAAAACACGTATTGTCAATCCTATAATGCACAGCTTGTAATGAAATATAAACTGATAAAGAGTGGTTTGTTAAGTATATGTTCAATAATTTATAGCACACATGAGTTTATCACTTTAAAAATAAAATGACTATCAATGTAGTAACTTGTATCATGGAAATAATACAAAAATTCTTGCAAAGATCTATTTCTCTAGGCAATGATCATTTGTCAGCTCATGAACCCCTCCACCACACATAAGTATTGTGACACCTCATAATCAAAAGTATAGGAAAGTAGTCAGTATCCCCCAATAGCCGAAGATTTATAGTATGTCAAGTGTAGAAATATATTTCACCGATTGGTCTGACGAGACAGTTAAAAGATGGCCCCACCTATATGATAACAAGAGGTAGGCAAGAGAGTTTCAAGATAGTCTTAGAGTTATTTCCCAATGGAAAGTTTATGGAGTTCATTAATTGTAGCTTAACCACACATACTTCATGTCATCTTTTTCTGCAAGTAATGTCGTACATCAATACAAGTTTAAATTTATTATTTATTTTTGTTAGATTACCATCCTCGCTAGGTAGAATGTCCCACTGCTAGCAAGCCTGTTCAATACTCTGACGGGTTTACCTAGTCATACCACAGGCTGAGACCCACTGCCAGTAGACCTGTTCAGTATCCTGGTAGGTTAGCCTCTTACACCCTCAGAGACTGGCCCTCCATCTTTAAAGATTTTAGTATAAGATTGCTTTATGCAGGAAGATGGGGGAACAACTTTGAAAACAAATTTTTCTTAATTTTTCAATTGGGATGGTATTTATGTTAGAGGATGACTTTTCGTTATATTACTTAGTGATTGTCCTGATGTAAGGAGTACTTAAACGGACGTGTCCTATCTAAAGATATGATATAATCAAGCTATTTAGTGTGTAGTGGATGGTACCATTGAGAAAGAACAAAAATGTATCTCTAGGCTCAACTTAATTTCTTCCTTTGTATTTATTGTGATGTTTCCATGACTAGACACTAATTAGACCTCCTTGTTACTGTTTGATAAAGACACTTGACTCACTTACTCAGGTTTCTTGGAAAAACTGTATGAGAGACCTCTAGGCTTGATAGTTATGGTATCACTTCCTTATACAGTGGTGAAAAGTTTCAAGAGAAATTGCTTTAGAATGCCTAAAAATGATAATTCTTTCAAAAATATGGCTAATTACAGTAATTCAATATTCATTTTATGCTTTAGCGGAAACAAAATTCAAGTGTAACAATTTTTGAAGAAAGATCCTTGAAACTGTGTATTCCTGGTGAAATAAATACTTACAAAAATCTCTAGAATTGCCTTATTAACAAAATTCAAAAACTATTTACATATGTACAATAGGAAATTCAGAAAACGTTTCAAGAACAAGGGGGGAATTCCCCATCTACTAAGGCCAATGCCTTGTCAGTTGACATGACTTGTAGAAAATCCTCTCTAGAAATGGGCTTATGATAAAATTTAAGTTGGTGTCCATTTACCACAAAGGAGACTTGTCCATCATCAATTGTTTTAACTTTTATATCTCCATTGTCATATATAGTGTGTACCTCATAAGGGTCCAACCACCAAGTGGTGAGTTTTCCTTTGAAGGTTTTGAATTGGGAGTCAAACAACAGAGCCCAATGATCAGGTTGGAAGTGTTTCTTCTTAATAAACTTGTCATGCCACTTGCTCCTCTGGTTTTGGAGTAATATTGTCTGTTGGATGGCATCTTGCTTGATTTCATCCAACTCATTCAATTATAGGGATCCTTGCTTCTGAGCCTCATCTAGGTTCAATCCTAATTCTGCGGCAATATGGAAGGTCCTTACTTGGAATTATATTGGTAAAAGTATTTGTTTCCCGTACACTAGCTCATAAGGGGTATGCCCAATGGTATTCCTCCAGGTAGTTCGGTATACCCACAAAGCCTATGGGAGCCTATCAACCTAATCCCAGTGATGTAATTGAACAGTCTTGGTCAAGATGTCTTCCAAAACTTTGTTTATGGATTCTACCTGACCATTGGCTTGCGAGTGGTATGGAGAAGATTTACAATGTTTAATCCTATATTTCTCTGTTAGTTCTTTCATCAACTTGAAAGTGAATAGAGTGCCTTGGTCGGTAACAATTTCATGAGGGACACCGAAGCGGTTAAAGATGTCTTCATAGATAAATTCAACAATAGACTTCTTTGTAGCCCTGAATAGAGATTTTTCCTCTACCCATTTAGTGACATGGTCCATACAAACCAAAATATAGTTCTTCCTATGAGACATGGGTGAAATTGGTCCTACAAAGTCAAGGGCCCATTTTTAGAAGGCTTCTATCATAACTTGGGAATGCAAAGGAATTTCTTTAGCTGACGTAGGTCTTCCTATCCTTTGGAAACTATCACAACTTCTCACATACTTGGAAGCATCTTTGAAAATGCTAGGCCAATAGTAACCCGAATGTAACACCTTATATGTTGTACGTTTGTCAGAAAAATGGTCACCACATGGTCGATCATGACAAATTTATAGTATCTCAGGTACCTCGTCCTCTCAGAAACATCTACGAATAATCAAATAAGGACCCATGTGAAAAATATCATGACCAACCAAGGAGTAATTAGCACTTTGTGTAATAATTTTCCGCTTTTCATGAGGTGACAAATGAGACGGTAACTTCCTAGTGGCCAAATAGTTTTCCATATCTGCAAACCATGGGGTATTGAAAGAAAGGGAAAAGAGGTTCTCATCTGGGAAGCTATCATCTACAGGGATATCATCATCCTCATTTTTTATTCTGGAAAGAAAATTAGCTACTACATTATCCTTACCAGGTCGGTCAAGCACAATGATATTAAATTCTTGCAGTAACAAAAGCCACCTGGTCACTCGACCATTAGTTATGGGTTTTTTCATGAGGAATCTAATGGAAGAATGATCGGTATGTACAAATACTTCATAACCTGTAATGTAATGACAAATTTTTTTAATAGAATGAACAAATGCCAAGAATTCCTTCTTGTTAACTGTGTAGTTCAACTCAGCAGGGGACAAGTTCTTGCTTACAAAATAAATGGCATAGGATTGTTGGTCTTCTTTCTACACTAATACCCCTCCTATTGTGGTGTCGGAGGCATTAGTGGATATATGAAATGGGAGAGTCCAATTGGGCCCTCTAAGAACTGGTGCCACAGACAGCTTAGCTTTCAGGGTTTCAAAGGCAGTTTGACACTACTTAGTTCAAACAAAATCAACATCTTTTATTAGTAATCCAAACATAGGTGCAAAAATCTTTGTAAAATTTTCAATAAACCATTGGTAATATCCGACATATCTAAGAAATCTTCTCACCTCTTTCTGAGTCTTGGGGGGTGAAATTCTAACAATGAACTCAATATTTGCAGGATTGACTTTATCCATTCATATGAAACATGATGTCCTAGAACCACTCCTTCAGTTAACAACAATTCTAACAATGAACTCAGTATTTGTAGGATAGAATTTATCCCTTCATATGAAACATGATGTTCTAGAACCACTCCTTCAGTTAACAACATTTTTCACTTTTCATGGCTTAGAGATAGGTTCATTTCCTGGAATCTGATGAGGAATTATTCTAAGTTGTCTAAGGCTTCCTGGTAAGTGTCACCATAGACTATGAATTCATCCATGTATACCTCCACACAATCATTAATAAGGTTGACAAATATCCCTAATACTACTCATTGAAATGTGGCAGGAGCATTACCCAATCCAAATGGTAAGACCCTATAGGAATAGGTGCCCCAAGGACAAGTAAAGTTAGTCTTGTCCTGGTCCTTAGGTGCTATAAGAATCTGGTTGTATCATTGTACCCATCTAGAAAGGAAAAATACTTCTTTCCAAACAAGGTATCTATAACTTGGTCAATGAAAGGGAGAGGAAAGTATTCTTTTAGAGTGGCCTTGTTAAGTTCCTAGAAGTCAACACAAATTCTCCATTTATCGGTCACTTTATTTGGAACCACTGCAAGCGGGGATACGCACTTACTCTCGGAGATGGGATAAATGAATCTGACATTTAACAACTTTTGGATCTCCTCCTTGACTATATTTTTAAGTGTTGGGTTCATCCCTCTCTGCGGTTGCCTAACAGGTGTTACTTCCCCCTAGGTATATATGTGATGGATGCATGTGTCGGGGTGTATACCCTTCATGTCAGTGTATTCCCAGAAAAATGCTCATGATTGTTCTTTAAGGATATCTACAAATTGTTTCTGTTGGTCTGCATCTAGCCCGGAGTTTATATGTAAAAATTTCCCTGGACTAATCTCGTAGGGCATAGTGTAAGACATGATGGACTCATCTATATTGAAGATAAAATATGTTGAAGACAAAATGTATGGGTCTAATTATTCTTGAAATTATTCCCCAAACATGTACTCAAATTGGGGAAAAGACTGTGGAAAATCCACACATGTGATAGCAGAAATAAATTGGTTTAGCACATTTTCTGTTGTGTGCTCCTGAAGTTCCCATACATGGTCACTTGGAAATACAGTTTCTTCCCAGTCCTTGTTCTCGTATGGACATTCAAGCCACCATATATTCTCCATAATAGGTTGAGCTGGAGGGTAAATGGTGAGCTTCTGAATAGAGAGAACATTCGAGATGGTCATTTCTCCTTCTCTACAACCAATATATGCATTGGATGTGGATAGCCAAGGTCTAAATTATGGGATGGCCTTTGGTAGGATCCTTTGAATGAATGACAAGAAAATCTATGGGGTACTCCCACGAGGCTAAAGTAACCATGACATCATCTAAAATTCCTTCAGGTATAACCCTAGTTTTATCTGCTAGTTCCAAAATGGTTGGGGTAGGCCAAAGAAGAGGTCGTAACTATAATTTTTCCAAGGTAGTAGCAATCATAACATTGATGGTTTCCCCTAGGTCTATGTGAGTGTTTCCAATGGAGACCTCATTAATAGTTATAGTCACTACGGGGTTTCCTGGGTTCCCATATTTTGCTAGTTTTGGTTGCCCTTATATGTATTCGAAAAGTCATCCTATCAAGTGTACTATAGGGGGGTCCTTTTGCTTCCTACCTGGATTCTTGATACACAATTATTTGACTACCTTATTGTAGATTGGAATGTCTTTAATGGCTTGAAGCAAAGGAATATTGACACAAATATTTTTCAATTCATTCAAAATTTCAAATTTCGGTCGAGTGGTAGGTTTCTCGATTACCAATCGGTATGGATAAGGAGGGGCCTTCGTAATTTGTGAAGGTTCATTTTGGGGAAGCTTGGGTTCTTGATTCTTTGGGATAATAACATATTCCCACCTAGTGTCATCCATGAGTTTTTTGGTGGTTTTTTATTCTTCTTCCTGGATGACTACTGAAGGTCTTTGACTCTCCAGAACTTTTCCCGATCTTAGGCAAATTTCCTGTAATGGGACAAGAGTAATAACATATGTTGGGAAGGTATGCATCTCAACATTGTGAAGAGGTTAAGGGGGATTATTATTAGTATTTGGCACTGGTTGTTCCGGTAATAGTGTTGGTCTCGAGGAGCTTGCATTTTTATATTGTAGCAGTTGTTGTTGTGGAATAGGAGGTAAAGGTGGTGGAACAAAACCTGGCAAAAGCTGCAGAGTGTTCGGTGGGAACTGAGGATAAGGATGGTTGGACATATGGATAGGTGGATCTTGAGGGTTTTCTTGGTTGTGTCCTCCCCTCCATCCTTGAATCCAAGGATGTTGGTACTGAGTAGACCATTTTTCCAACCTAGTGGGTTTCACTGTTGTTGTTGTTGATAATATGGTGGAACTTGAGATTGTAGATCTGGGTATGTGGGTTGATTCTTAGGCTGCCATGGCCTCTTAGGTGCATAAGAAGACTCCCCAAGATCTCCACTCCTATATATGGCTAATAAACTGGGCAATGATGGACATTTTTCAGTCACA
>JASDQU011245177.1:0-17016 GCA_032191745.1 Picea mariana
TGAAAATTTCATGAACAGTTCTTGAAAATTAAAAGCCACTGTTCCAAATGATTGTAACCATTGGATTCCTAGTACAACATCAACACCACCCATTGGTATAGAAATAATTGGACTATTCATTACATATTCCCCCATAGTAAGATTGATATTATTGCATTTTCCTGAGGAATTGATAGTTCCTCCATTTTCAATCATTACTTGAAATTCTGGCGCTGGATATACAAAGCAATTGAGATCTTTGGCTAATTTATAGTGAATGAAATTATGAGTACTACTAGAATCAATTAGGACTATTACCTTTTTATTTTTGATGTATCCTTCAATATTGATGGTTTGAGGAGTGATAATTCCAGCCAATGCATTACACGATATCATGGGAGTCAACTCTTCAGATGAAATTTCTTCTACGTTTTCATCTTGAGATGGTTCTTGTTCTTGTTCTTCTTCCTCTTCACAATCTGTGTAGAATAATTTATTCTCACCACACTTATGTCCCTTACTATACTAGTTGTCACAATTAAAGAATAAACCTTTTTCTTTTATTTCCTCCAATTGTTGAGGTGTCAACCTTGTAGGTTGAGGTGTTTTGAAAGAAGGAGCATTATTCTCTCTATATATGTTACGATTGGTCCTTCTAGTATCCATATCCATATTTTTACTTTCAACATTTATTTCCACTCTAAATGCATTCTCTAATGATTTGGGTTCCCAAAGGCGAACCTCATGTTGAATGTTATTCCTTAAAGTTCCTATGAATACATCAATCAAGTGCTCATCTGGAATATCTATTACCTTTATATTAAATCTTTGGAAGTTCTCAATGTGCTCTGTAACTGAACCCTTTTGCTTGAGATTTATGAATTGGCTAAAGAAGGTATTGGTCCTTGTATCCTCATAGTGTGCTATCATTTCTTCCATGAAAATTGTCCAAGTGACGAGTGATTTGCAAGAACAAATCCATCAATACCATACAAATTGATTGGGTTCTAAATATAAAGAAGCAATTCGTACCTTTTGTGTTTGTGGAACATTATGTAGATCAAAGAATTGCTCCATTTAAAATAGCCATGTGATTGGGTCCTTGCCATCAAACTTCCTCATATCGATCTTAAGAACATGGTTGGTCTTCAACCCAAAGTTGGAGTTTCTCCATTCTAGATTCACCTTCCTTGTGTCCTCATCATGACTTTCATGAGATACATTTTTAATTTCAGGTGTCCCCTCTATTAGGAATTTTTTCATTCCTTCCATGATTGTCCCTTTTAAACCATCCATCTTAGTATTTATTGCCTCAAACGTAGCTTCTGTTGAATCCATCATCTCTTGTAGTTCATCTTTTGTTACTAACTTCTTTTGTAAATAATTTATGTTCCTACGCATTTCTTCACCTTCATCAAGAGTCCATGTAGGATTTTCTGGAGGCTTATTTGGTGTAGAAGTTCCCTTTTTGGGTGGTATGTTGGCCAGGTATCACTTTTGAACCTTGATTTTGAGGTGGTTCTGCTAGACAATATTTATTCTATTGTATATCCAAAGTTTCGGCCCTTCTAGGTATGAAACTTTATTTTTTGTAGTTCTCTGATATTGCTTCTCTGCAATGCCATAGGTCTGATCAAAATTGGATGTGCCAAATGGAATTTACAGTAATTTCCCCACAACTTGCTGATTTTTGTCCTTTCCAGGAGATCTAACTTGTATAGCGTGCCCCACACAAAATAATTGATATAAAATTCTAAACCTCGTACCAGAAATACTACTGACTGTCAACTATCCAATGAAATCAATATCACTCAATTTGGATACTCTAGGAATGATTTATGATTGTTTTACCTGGAACACCTTCTTGACACTAGTCAATAGGACTAGTCATATACCCTATCTTCCATAGGGTGTATCTAAAAATGTACAATGACCCAAAAGATGAAATTTTTAGAACAGATACCTTAATAATTTTTATAAATATCCTCTGACGTTCAGGGTCTGAAACATTACAGAAAATGTTTTATAGAGAAAATTCTACAATGACTCAGTTTAGGATGATTCCATAACCCTAAATTCCACAGGTTGTATCTCCGAAATTATAAGGCCTCAGGAGCTGAAATTTTAACCCAAAGTACCTTGGTCCGTCTACTAAATATAGTCCAAGTTGTTTCTTCTGAAACATTGTAGAAAAAAAGTTATAGCGAACATTCCAAGGTGTCTTAGATGTAGCAGCGAAACCCCAAGACCTTGAGCTCTGTTACCATATGTTAAGAACCAAATATCAATATAGAATAGAAAAACCTCATAATAAGTACTCAATGCCTTGAAAAAGATATAGTTTCAGATAATAATCCTCTTCGAGGGGGAAAACTCCTTTTACCCGACATAAATGTTCAAGTACCAGATGATTCATAATGAAAATGTCTCCTCGGTATATATAGGAGACTAGGAGGTATAATTACAACTAATGGAATAAAGATGACATAAATAAAATAACATTACTAATGTAATATGCCCCATTTAAGGGGTAGTGAGCCAATATTAGGGCTTAACAGGTACAATAAGCCCTCTACTCCAACTGTGCAGTGTCTAGTATGCCCCCGTCATCAGAAGGAACAAAGTTGGAAGATGATCTTTCCCCGCTACTCCTAATAGAGGATGTGACCGAAGCTTGCCTTAATTGTGTTCATGAATAAAAAGAGAAGGCCACAAAGTCCTTAAAGAAATCAAAAGAGGAATCCAGAGAACAATGCCGGGTTGCACAACAAGAAAAAGACAACATCTAAGCCAAGTTTGTAGAGGATAGAGCACAAATATAGAAGGAGAAGGAAAACCTACTAGCAGAGCAGATTGGAGTTAAAGAAGCAGTCACTAGAGAACTTCGCTCTATGATAGGCTTAGAACATATGCAAGAAGATCCAGTGGAAAGACAAGTAGGGAAGCTTGCCGAAGCCATTCAACAACTCCAACACAAGATAACAGAACTGGAGTTACAAGCAGTGCCAAGCACTCTGTAGGAAGTGTGAGACCATAGAGAAGAAACTGCCCGAAGCGCAGTCTAGAGAATCAAGGCCTTGGCCTTATAATGTAAGCATCTCAATGGTCGAAGTGCACAGACTTACAATCACTTTGTAGAGGACCCTGAACTAAGGACACTAGAGTCACAGCTTCAAGAGGCCAAGCAACAATCAACAATGGTGCAAGAGAAGTTGAATCCACTACCAGTGGTCGAGAGGATGAAACGATCCTAGGAACACCACATGGTTCAACGAAAAGTCCATTCCACATAGAGTAAGGTCATGGAAGTGACCCAACGACTCCATCTAGTGCAGGATGCATCTTGAATACTTTTTGAGGAGATTGAAGGACGAGGTGAAGAAATGGAACAAGTGATCACCATGGTTGAACATTGCTTGGAAGGACCTGTGACAGAGAATGTTATTCAACATTTCATTGAGAAGGAGGCTCTTGTGAAACAACAGGTCAAAGCAGATCGATCCAAACTTGAGGAATTTGAGGCAGAGTTACCCAGATCAAAGTGACTCGGGATGCGTCATAGGTGAGTGTTGGGCGCATGTTGTCCCTTGACCAAGTTGTGGATAACCTTGGTCACGTTTGACCAATTTTGGGACTTTGATAGGTTGGTCGAAGGAAGAGTGCAAGGAGAAGTGGAGATCATGGGATCTCAGCCCCTTCTTAGGGAATTTTTAGGTTTAGGGTTTATGTAACGGGTATGGGATGTAGGCCCATGGGTTTACCCATGTTAAGGCCCTTTTGTAATGTATAAATATAAAACTAGGCGATGCAAGTAAGAGAGACCTAGATGTGTAATGTGGCTGGTGAGCTAAGTGTGAACAATTGTGGATGCTTCGTGCATACTGTGTGTTAAGAACTTGAAGAGTTAAGTGCAAGTGATTGCAAGAAGTTTGTGTGCATATTGTAAGAAGGCTTTGTGCTTAAACCTAGTTCGAGGAAGGATGATCTGGAGAGGTGGACATAGATCTCCTGTCCTATGTGGAGTGGGTTCTTATGGCTCTTTGATTGTAGAAGATTGAAGGAAGACAATAAAGAAGAGAAGAGTTGGTGGACATAGCCCCACATTGGGGTGAACCACATATATCCTATGTTGTGGTTGCTTTGTAGATTATAGTTGTTATGACATTGATGTGATTTATGCTTAGTGTAGTGATATATGTTAGATTCATATGATATAGTAGCTTAGTTCTTAGTAATGTGAATGAATTATAGATATGATCTATTTCTATATGCTAAGTGCTTAGATGTATTAGGTATTCTTGAATACTACGCTGCTCTGTAACTAGGGTTCTGACCTACGATGTGAATAAGAGTTAAATACCAATAAATGTTAACTTCTAAGTGCTCGTTTTAGTGTTGCAATCACAGATATATGTCCCAGCTGGGTTGTAGACACTTAAGTCCTGCAACCACCCCTGCCTCTACCTTGGGTGAGACTTCATCTGCTTCATAGGTGTTGCCAAAAGGGTCGGTAGTTAGGGTTTTGTTGGTGCGTTGTTGAAGCGTTGAATCCTGGGTATACCCCTGTGCCAATAGGAAGTTGATCAAGATGAGTTCAGATATGTAGAAATATCATTAGGTGCCAAACATAAGGTTGGAGGAAAGGTTACAAACTATAGCATTAACTTGGGATATTTTGTAATGAAGGTAGATATTTATGTCATGGTATTAGGATCTTATGACATAGTGATGGGTATGGACTGAATATAATCGCATTATGCAATCCTTAACTATAAGATGGAATGGTTAACATTGATAGATGATTTTGGGCATAATAGAGTGATTGTAGGAAGAAACTAGGGAGTGTCCTTCAGGTTTATTTCTTCCCTACAACTTCAGAATATTATGCACAAGGGATGTAAGATATATGAAACATTAGAGATAAACAAAAAGGGTGAGGTAGAGGGATTATAAAACCTTTCTGTAGTGCAAGAGTTTGTGGACGTATTTCTAGAAGAGTTTTCAGGTCTACCAACTGAAAGAGAGTTGTATTTTACAATCAACTTGAAACCTGGAACTGAACCGATAGCGAGGATGTCATATCAGATGTCAACACATGATATGCATGAGTTAAAAATACAATTGAAGGATTTGTTGGAATTGAGACTTATATGTCCAAGTTTATCATTGTGGGGTGCGATAGTTATTTTCATGAGAAAGAAGGATGGATCGTGGAGTGTTTTTAATGGCTATCGTCAATTGATAAAAGTGACGATCAAGAACCAATATCCATTTCCAAGAATAAATTATTTGTTTGAAAATATGAAGGGAGAGATGGTGTTTTCGAATATTGACTTGAGATCAGGATATCATCAATTAAAAATTAAGGAGGAGAATATCCATAATACCACATTTAAGACAAGATTTAGACACTATGAATTCACTGTTTTCCCATTTGGACTGACAAACGCACCGAGGATATTCATGAGTTTGATGAATGGGGTGTTCCAGAAATACTTGGACACGTTTTTTCAAGTATTTATTGACAACATACTGATTTATTCTAGGATGAAATAAGAACATGACGAACACTTGAGATTGGTCCTACAATGTCTCAAAGAAACCATTTTGTACGAGAAGCTATCGGCATGTTCTTTTTACCAATCAAAGATTCATTACTTGGGACATATCATATCTGGTGAAGGTATCTCTGTGGATCCAATGAAAGTAGAGGCCATTATGGAATGGAAAACACTGACAAATGTAAAATAAGTACGTAGATTTATGGGTTTAGAAGGATATTTCCAATGGTTCATTGAAGGTTTTTCAAAGATAACAAATCTGATCACAGAATTGCAAAAGAAAAACAAGAAGTTCATTTGGACAGAGAAATGCAAAGAAACATTTATAAATCTCAAGGAGTTGTTGATGACAATGTCGATACTAAAAGTCCTCGACATGAACAAGGAATTATTGGTATGCATAGACACATACAAGGAAGGATTAGGAATATTTTTGATGCAAGACGGTCGAATGATCACTTACATTTCAAGCAAATTGAGAAATCATGAGGAAAACTATGAAACGGAAAAGTTGGTGTTATTAGAAATTGTATATGCTTTGAGAGTATGGAGACATTATCTGATTGGATGAAAATTCAAATTAAATATAGATCACTATGGATTGTAGCATATATTTACACATAATGAATTGAATGCGCGATAGAGGCATTGGTCAAAATTACTTAGTGAATAGGACTTCGATATGACTTACATTAAGAGAACAATGAATAGAGTAGTAGATGAATTGAGTCGTAGACCACACATATTCTCGGTAATACCTTTTAAGATGAATATTCGAGGAAACATTCTAGCTCTGCAGTTTGAGGATGACTGGTACAAAGAAGTTAAGGATAATATTAGACAAAATACCATGTTGGTCTTGAAGTATGAAGGTTATTCATTAGACAATGACAGATTGTTGAGATATAATGAAAACATATATGTACCACAAAACGATGAATTAAGAAGTTTGATTCTAAGAGAAGCTCATCGAGCAGTATACATGACTCATCTGGGACTCACAAAGATGAAGGCAGAACTTAAGACTTTATTCTTCTGGAAATGAATGAAGGAAAACATAGTTAGTTATGTGGCGAGATGTCTAGAATGTCAGCAAGTGAAGGATGAACATAGACTTCCAAAAAGATTTTTGTAACCACAGACTATTCCTAAATCAAAATGGGAGGTCATTTCGATGGATTTTATTGTTGGATTGCCACTGATGGAAGTGAGACATGATTCCTTTTTTGTGGTAGTTGACACTCTGACGAAGAGTGCACAATTTGTTCTAGTGCATACTACATATCAGGTGCCAGACATAGCTAGATTTTTTGTCAGTGAGATTGTGATATTACATGGTGTACCAAGAATGATCATATTCAATCGAGGGTCGGTTTTTATAGGATGGTTTTGGACCATTTTCCAAGAGGCATTGGGAACACAACTGAACTTTAGTACAACATATCACCTAGAGATAGACGAAAAAAATTAAAGGATGAACCATATTTTGAAGGATACATTGTGCATGTATGTAATGGACCAAAATAAACATTGGGAAGACTTATTTCCATTAGTATAATTTTCATACAACAACAGTTACCAAACTACGATTAAGATGGAACCATTTGAGTTTCTTTATGGGATACGATGTCAGATGTCGTTGAGTTGGGATCGACTTGAAGATAGGGTCCTAGTAGGACCAGAAGTGATTCAAGAAATGAAAGAACATATGCAATCAATAAGACTGAGGACTAAAAAATCGTAGGATTGACAAACGAGTTATTTTGATGCGTATCGCGTTGACCGTAGTTATGAAGTTGGCGACAAAGTTTTCTTGTGGGTAAAACCACACAAGAGTTCGATCAAGTTTGGGAAGGGTGCTAAACTCTCTCCTAGGTTCGTGGGACATTTCTAGGTTGTGGAAAGGAAAGGACCCATGGCTTATTGACTAGCCTTGCCTAATTCTTTGAGGTGTATGCATGATGTTTTTCATGTATCTCTTTTATGACATTATATTAGTGATATGACACATGTTATTTACATGAGTTGTTTGTAGGTTTCAGAGGAGGGTGCTCTCATAGAGGAGCCAATCTGCATTCTAGACCATCACATTTGACAACTAAAATGTCGAATAGTCGATCAGGTCAAGGTCCAGTGGGACAACTATAGTCCACACTCGACTACATAGGAGGACACATACAAGATGTGTCAACAATTTTTGTACTTGTTTGATAGATTAGACATTTAGATATATGTCAGATACATTTATTTATTTGAATTTATGTACCATTCAAACTTTAAGAAAAAGTTTAAAACAAGAGGGGTTGTATGTAACATCCCACTCCACTGAGTACACTTTTGTTGACATAGTCTTTGAGGAAACTTGCGTGCAAGTGATCCGGTTATGGTATATTATGATTTTGTTTTGATTATAGGTTATATATGATGATGATATGTTGTGACTTATTGTTAATCTGATGAATATATATTGGCATATGCTATTGATGAGTTTTTTTGAGTGTGCAGGACACATGATAGGTTGTGGATGTTGATGACATCAATGGACTTCCTTGGAGTCCAGATTGAGTTAGGGAGTGGATTGTATTTATTTGAGAATTTCATTTTACGCACATGTGATGTATGATTGATTTCAGTATGATTTATTTATATGGATTATTGACATTGTTTTCGTCAGTGGATGCAGGCTTGATCATGCTTGCTAAAATGACTAACATAAGGAGTAAAGGTGCCATGCACAGAAACCAAACATTGAGGGAGAGGTGTGGCAACGTCCCTGTCACAACCTACTAGTACTCCCTTCATGGTATGAGATGTAGGTTAACGATTACCTAGTTCGAGAGGTTGATAGTGTCATGAGGGTGGAATAAGATAGTCACTCACAAAGATTTATAAGGGGCACACAATAAGGCAGAGCCCTTATTCTTTAGAAGCTCTTAGTCTCTCACATGGTCGACCAAATGGAGTGTTGACTCTAAGGGCCAGACAAAATTTCAAAACCAGTCTAAAGTGAGTGGCACCCTTGGAGCATGAAGGTGTGTCTTGAAGGGAACATCGCACAATTAAAAGATGAGTCAAATAAATCTAGGTGGCCTAGAAAACATTAAAATGTTTAGACCTAGTTAGAATAAAAATGATTATTTAACCAGTAAATTACAAACATGGAATCCCAACAAGACTATGAGCCTCTAGACTAAGTTCAAGTCTAAGTTTAATTAAGGGACTAGTTAAAATATTAAATGAATTAAAAGGATTTAAAATAAAATCAAACTCTAGGAAGACGATAAATAACAATTTAAAAGAATGGATAAATTGCACATGTGCGCATCAAATTAATAAAATGGATTTTTAAAATAGAAATTAATAAAACATGAGAGAATAGGTGTACACATAGAATAAGTATCGTGAGTCAAGTTACCACTAGTCTAACTAAAAGAAGACTCATAGTCCAACTCTAACTAAGATCTAGTTAGGATACCCTCATTAAATGAGAATTTGGGGAACAAAGGGACAACTATGAGAAAAAATAAGAACACATTGTGGGAATGTGAGGGAAATTGACTTTTTAAATAAAATAAAAATGGTAATTACTTGTGCAACTTGGGGAGAGTGTGACAAGTGTGTGGGTGAATAATAATAATTAAATTAATTAGAAAGATAACTAATTGTGCATGAGGACATGTGTCATTGAGTATTTTTCTATATAACAAATGTGGTAGAAGGGAAATGGATCTCTCTCATGATTGGTAATGTTACATTGCCAAAATTTTGTGGATTATGGTTTACTTGTGAGAGTTGGGATACCAAGCTTATAGAAAGAGTGGAAGATCTACATTGCGGGGCAAGACTTGGAGCTATTGTTGTTGGTTTCTTATGTGTGGCTCCTTTGTGGCTCAGGGGGATAAGGGGGAAGAAGAGTACCCCTAGCGTTGGTTCGGAGGTACCAGTGAAGTTTCAGTGATTAGAAAGCGAGAGTAAAAAAGTAGCACAAGTCTTGAATGACATCTTCAATTCTTAGTCTTCGTTGGTTCTAGTATTTTAAGTTTTGATTTTTATTTGTAATAAGAATAAATCAGTTCCTTAGATTTTTGTAAATCATTGTGAATATATTTGAAATTCTGGAATACAATTGTATTTACAGTGTGAATGTTGTTTTTCCTTCGTCGTTGAGTTTACTCTTGCGTCTTCCATCACACTCCTTAAAGACTGTTTGTTACTAAATTTATTAATGTGGTGCTCATGTACATAGAATCCACACCCTAATATCTATGAATTAAATTATCCATATATGTGATTTATTTCATGGATTTCCACATAATCTGAATCGATAGGAATGTTTTGTTCCTTCTCATTGGATATTATTATCATAAACTTCCTTGATATCTTGTAGGAATTAGGTGGAAGTAACAAATGCACATTACAATTATGACTCTACTCTTCACTAACATAGTTTATAAGAAAATGTAGCAAGAATAAGTCATAGAAATAAGGGTATTATTTAAAGGATATTTAATAATAAAAGGGTGGCAAGGATAATTCTTAGGATTAAGGTATTTGAAAGTACATAAAAGATGTGGAAAATTAAGCCATAGAAAATATGGATACCCTTAATTAGAATCGATAAGTACTTATTAATATATGTGGTAATTTGATGTAGGGAATCAAGGATATCTTGATATTCTAATTTATTAAAGAATTAAAAGAATACACTATTAAGTAATAATGTGAGAATAATTTTAGAAAATTTAGAGAAATCTTGAATAAATACTTGACTCTCGATTGCTGAATAATTAAATAGACATAATGCGATTCTATTCCAGATTAACATTGTGGCGCTTATGTGTTGAAAACTTTACACAAGTTAAGGCATTTTAGTATGGATAATATAAATTTTATGCCTAGTACCTTTTACTCTCTAGGAAAAGTCCTTAGATTTTAGTAGAATATTTTAAATTATTTTTTGATGATTTGAACATGTATATTACTAAGGTATAATGTATAAGGTTCACGTTGATTTATATGAGTAATTTATCTAGCATAAAGGAAGAATTTATACTACTAATTATAGTTGTTTATTTCACTGTTTAAATTTATTTTGGGTTGGAAGCTATCCCGACGTGTTATGGTAATAGTGATGATTTTGTGATGCAATTGAATCTAGACACTGTGTAGCTTCTTACAGGGTGAAAACATTATTGATGGATTGTTAAATTTTTGTACTAGTATAATGAGTTTTTGAACGTATTCGGTTCTGATATGATCATGCATCTTACTTTTATTTCTATGTCCTAAGTCTAGGTTACAAGAGTGTAATATCCCACTCTATTGAGCACATGATATTGACTTATTTGTTGAGGAAACTTGCGTGCAAGTGATCCAGTTATGGTACATGGTGATTTTGTTTCGATTATGGATTATTCATGATGATGATGATATGTTGTGACTTATTGTTTTCGATATATATGTATTTATAGATGTTATTGACAAGTTTTCTTGAGTGTACAAGACACTTGACAGATTGTGGATGTCGATGGCATCGACAGATCTCCTTGGAATTCATATTGAGTGAGGAAGTGGATTGTATTTTGTTTGAGTATTTTATTTTATGCATATGTGACATATGATTGATTTAGTATGATTATGTATATGGATCAGTGACAGTGTTTTGTCAATGGATGCAGGTTGATGATGCTTTCTATTCTAACTCACATAAGGAGTAAAAGGGCCATGCACAGAAAAACAGACATTGAGGGAGAGGTGTGACAGAGTACCTGTCACAACCTACTAGCACTCTCGTCATGGATTGAATGGTAGGTTAATGATTACCTAGTTCGATAGATCCACGATGACGTGAGGGCACACTGAGACAGTCTCTCATGAAGATTTATAAGGGGCGCACAATAAGGAAAAGTCCTTATTTATTAGAATCTCTTAGTCTCTCACAAGGTCGACCTAGTGGAGTGTTGACTCCAAGGGTTGTACAAACTACCAAAACCAGTTAAAGGCGAGTGGCACCCTTGGAGCATGGAGGTGTGTCTAGAAGGACACATCATGTAATTTAAAAATTTGAGTCAATAAATGTAGGTGTCCTAGAAAACATTGAATTGAATGGAACTTGTCGAATTAAAATAACTAATTAAGGACTGAATCTATTAATAATAAATCCCAATAAAATTCAAAGCCTAATTCAAAGAATCTTGAGTCAACCTATAATTAGTATAACTAGAAGAAGACTGCTAATAAAACTCTAAGTAAGATCTAGTTAGGAGACACTCATTAAATGAGAATCTGAGGAATAAAGGGACAACTAAGAGAGGAAATAGGAACACATGGGATGATCTGGGGGAATTGACATTTTAATTGAAATAAAAACTTGTAATTACTTGTTCAACTTGGGGAGAGAGTGACAAGTGTGAGGGTGAATAATCTTAATTTATTTAATTAAAAATTTAATATGAGAGAATAGTACAACACTTGGAAAAAGAATCTTGAGTCAACCTACCACTAGTATAACTAGAAGAAGATTGCTAATAAATCTCTAACTAAGTTCTAGTTAGGAGACACTCATTAAATGAGAATCTGCGGAATAAAGGGACAACTAAGAGAGAAAATAGGAACACATGGGAGGATGTGGGGGAATTGACATTTTAATTGAAATAAAAACTTGTAATTACTTGTGCAACTTGGGGAGAGAGTGACAAGTGTGAGGGTGAATAATCCTAATTTATTTAATTAAAAATTTAATTAATTGCGCATGTGGACATGTGTCAATAAGGAAATTTCTATAAAACAAATGGTCTAGATGAGAAATGAAGGATCCTTGTTATGGGTAAAGTTATGCTAACAAAATTGTTTTAGGACTTTGTTTTACTTGTGAGAGTTGGGAGACCAAGTTTCAGGATAGAGGAAAACTTGGAGCTATAGTAATTCTCGTTTGTATGCTTGATCTCTTTGCGACTCAGGGGGCTAAGGGAGAAAAAGAGTACCCCTATCGTTGGTTGGAAAGTACCAATAAAGTCTCTATGATTAACAAGCAAAAGGTCGAAAAGAGTGCCATGGTTGAAGAACATCTTTAATTTCTTTTTCATCGATTATGGTATTTTATTTGAGATTGTAAATGCATTAAGATTTTATTGTATACAAAGAATTATTAGAACTTCGCCACAAATTGTGTTGTAATTATAAAATCAAATTGACAAGCTCCTTAATGGGTTTTATGAAATATAGAAAGTGAATTGTCTCGCATTGATACCATTTGTTTTTAGTTGTCTTTTCTTTTTCCAACCCAAATTCAATTTCTTATTGTTCACTACTAGCTGGTTACCCATTGAGAATGTTTGAAAATAACTATCCGTTGCTAGTTGTTATATTACCCACACACATATTTTCTTGGTGGCTGCCAACGGTTTGCTTATCAGAATTCTAAAATTTATATGGTCTTGGCAAACCTACTACCCAAAATGAAATTGTAGATTCTTATATTCTTTGTGTAATGGTTGAAATTCTGAAGGAAATTCGTGGTGACTCTCAAATTTACTTTATTTTCGATTGATTTTGTGTGGTTTTCCGTCAAGTTATCCAAATTTAAAACTTGGAGATCGCTGCTAATTGATGAACAACTCAGAAATCGATTTATTTTTATCAAACTTTATAAATTGAATGCTGTGGTTGTGCATTAATTTTTTTCCAAGATAAAATTGTCCTTAATTGCTTAATTAACTGTTTCTCTATGCTCAGGTTGATTTGAAAGTCGCTTTTAGTTTTGCATGTCCATTCTACTACTCTTTATGCTGAATGCCGTATCAATCACCAGACACGGATTTAGAGTATCTGATGTTCTTTGTCAATTAAATCGATTTTTGCATTTAATTTTGGTGTGGGTCTCTGCAAACTTTAGGTAAGACCAAACTGTTAGATTGCCTTACCTCTGCGTTCTGATGCAGCTGGAAACTACCTCATAGAACCATTGTAAGATAATTCATCAATCCGGTCCACACTTGATTGCTTTCTTATCTTAAATCACGAATTTGACACCGGAATTTCGTTGGACCCATTAAATCTGATTCGATCTTGGATTTTAAAAATTTATTTTCATGATTTGTAACTTGTAATTTATAGACCCTATCTGATGTCATTTGGTTCGCTGCCACTTCATTGGGAAGCTCTGTGATTTACTGTCTATTCCATTTAAAACTTAACAATTAGAGAAATATTTATTTCACTGCCTGTTGGAATTAAATCAACAATATCAGAAATTCAAATGCCGGATCCAGGGCTGGAACAGGCTCCAGATTGTGTTTTGTGTGTCGGATTACAGAACTTTCGTGTCCTTGTAAAGAAAGACCAATTCACCATTTAAAACTCGGTTTAATATGATCAATTTTTCAATCTACCTTAATCATATGATGTGGAATGAGTTTTGTGCCTTTAGGCCAGGGATTATAGTAATAGTTTAGCCTGTTTTTCATTAGTTTGGCACAAAGTTCAATAAATTTTAACCTAAAGTTTTAACAAACATTCACATTTCACATTTTTACAAGATGATTTCATTTATATAGTAAGTTTTGGCTTTGAGGTCATATTTCCATTTCAATTTTATTCTAAGTTTAGGTTTGAGGTCTTATTTGGCCTCAAACCGAGGCTATTTCTATCCATGTCAGCTTGAAACTTAGGAAATGCGAGAAATTTTAATGCATATAATTTTTTCCTGAATTAATGCTAAGGTTTAAGTTAGCATTATTTCATAAAATTAAATGTTTGGGATAAATTTGCTACACTTTGGCTTTGGCTTATCAAAAGTTTATAAATTTTGGACACATGGTATGCAAGTTTATAATTTTTGGACACACTATGCATAGTGAAGTGCCACCTCCTTGTCTGTGACCATTAATCTCTTATCCCTTTGTGTTTTTCCCTTCAGGCTCCTAGTTTTGTTTTCCCCTTCAGACTCCTAGTTTTGTTTTTCTCTTCCGAGACTGGTAATCCCATGACAAGCGAATCTGAGACACTTGAATTTCTTGACTGAGTGATGAGAGATACTTTTCCCCTTTCGACTCCCAGTTGTGATCTTCCCTTCTACAACTAGTAATGCCATAAAAAATGAATCTGAGACACTTGAATTGTTAGACTGAGTTATAGGAGATACAGTGGTGAACCTGCAAGAACATCCATGCCATTCAATAGAAGATACGATGGTGAACCTGCAAGAATGTCTATGCCATTAAAAATGCAACGCAATGGAAGATACGGTGGTAGACCCGCAAGAAAGTCCATGCCATTAAAAACACAATGCAATGAAAACTGTAGATAATTTCAAGTTGTCATTAACGAGTAATTGACGAATACTTACTGGATTATTTATATTTATAGTGCGCATTTACCTTCCAAGGCATTTTTTTTATTTTTGCAGTTTGGTGCATATTTTTGATAGATTAACGTTGTTTAGTTCAACTGAACCATCATTGATTAAGTGGAGAAGTGCAGGAGTGAGTGGGTAACTTACCTCCTCTATTTGAGTGGCTAGCAAGAAATGGGTATCTTCTGGATTTATTCTTAATAATGTAAATCCACTCGAAATTATATTCTTAATCAATGTATTCTTTTTTCTTAATAACCCGTGGGGGTAAAGACTCTTAAGAAAGCTACACATACAACTAAAGGAGAGCCCACTTACCTTAACGTCCCAACTTCGCCAACGTACAACAATAGAATACATATAACTAATAATACATAATTTGTCAGTTAGGATTCTAACGCTTTAGTTTTATTGTTCTCTTGAGTTGTTGTACAATCTGGTAGTTGTTTTAGACAAGATTGAATGAATGAGGGTTAAACAAAGATAAGAATTGCAATAAGAACTTTTTCATTTCTCTCTCGGCCCTTAACAGATCGATAATGAACTTGATTCTATGTTTATTGATCCTCAACAAAAACACCAAGTGCACATTCTTTTTTAATGGTTTTCTTCTCGTTGTTTTGTACTTCTCTGTTCATTCTTTTTTTGTTTTTCTACGAATGCACACAAATTGTTCGAATATTAGGATGACCATAGATTTTGGAGGGGAAGCCACACAAAGAGATTTATCAATTGTAAAAAGAGACTATATTTATTATAAATCATTGAGGAAATTTAAATGATAAATTTTGAATAAGAAAATATGGAATTCAATCATCGAGGAAATTTAAATAGACAATAGCTCAAGCTAAAAAATAATCTAACTAAAATGAAACTTTCAGGTAAATCTCTTAGAGTATAAAAAATAAATCCACCTTCCAAACAATGAATTGTACAGAAATAACATGCCATGCATAAACAAAATTAAACAACAAAATATTTAAATTAACTACACATGAATAGATCAATACTGAGATTCCAAGCACATGAATGGCTTCCAGACCTACAAATAAATTATCTTGATCATGAACCACCAACTTAAGGAAAAGTAGTGAAACAATGCATGTTATTACAACCATAAAACCCTTAATTTTTGGGATGCCTTCTAACCCATGATGACAAAACATAGATAGGATTCTTCATGAAACAATTGATCGAACCTTGGTCCTCTGATAGATTTAATTCACTAATGAAAGTCTGTGGATTGAAGATTGCTACTCTCCTTGTGAAGGTAGCTTTGAGAAGCTGCAAGCGAGCCACTTGGAGGAGTGTTGCATGCCCAATATTTTTTTTCTTCCTAATGAACATCGTCTCATGTGCCATATGATTCAAACTAACACTTGGATTGATTAGAACTAACACTTGCATTTGTTTTTGTAGGATGTTGAAAATTTTAAAAAATAAACAGTGAAAAAAGAAAGTAGTGTGCACCCGCTTTCACACTATAAAGGAGTGAAAATATGTGTGTTACAATGGAGTAGCTATTCAGTCTCTTCTCCCATTAGACACCTTTTACATGCAAATCTATAATTGATATTGTTAGCATGATGTGTAGCATGTTACTTTTCATTAGATCATTGTTACATTGTCTTAAATTTCCTTGATTTTTTCAATCTTCTAAATTTTTTATCAAATAAATAAGCATGATATGCACTGACTTTTTTTTTTTTGTCCTTATACCTTTGTTATTTTTATTTATACATGGGAGAGAGCATATAAGGTAGTAAAATAATTCATTCAATTCATTTCAAAGCAATAAAATATATACATCTATATATAAACATATATTTTTATGCCTACGTGCTATCATGGTTATGGAATGGGTGTTTTAATAAATTAAATATTTAAGAAGCTTTTACCAATTCAACACGAAGAGTGACACGAAGATCTGTTCATGTCTCCATCTCAATGATCGCACTCACAGGCAACAGCTTGACAACGAGTTCGATTTGGAATTTGGAAGCTTAAAAAAATGATAATATTAAATGAAAAATCTATTAAAAAAATGGAATTTCAGAAAAACTAATAAATTATATTAAGTGAAAAATCTATTAAAAAAAAAAAAAAAAAGATTTTCAGAAAAAT
>JASDQU011245180.1:7873-26058 GCA_032191745.1 Picea mariana
TGCAAACCTAAAGCATACATCTACAACATAAAAGAACACTGACAGACATTCATTCAATACAGAATACATGCAGGAAAAACTACTATTTGTATTAATATGGCAATGCCTGTATTTACAAGATGTTCCTAAGCATGGCCTGTAATAAGGTCTCGGGTCCTTCTCTTCTCTTACTCAACTTACTCTCCTATCCCCTCTGCTCACTCTTTTTAAAATGAGATACTAAAAATCTCTTTTACCTGAAGGGGCTCTTCGAGCTCTTCCCTCCAATCTACCTACCCTATTCAATTACATTGAATGGGCTGTCTAGTCCAGCATCGGATCTAGATCTCAGCCTTACAAAAAATTTAAGGCCTACCTACCTAATGCCTGCACAAAGGCACGACTCTATGGCTCAACAGCCTAAGCAATTAAATTACATTCATTCAAATTTTAAATGAGGTTTCGCCTCTCTTCAACACGCGATTTGAATTCGCTGACGTGGATGGTTGGCTGATGTGGAGAGATGCTCCTGCATTATACTCCTTAGATGCAAAATTCATGATCTCCTGCTCATGAGCTTCCCATCTTAGCTGTTGAAATCCTCCTAGATCCCAAATCATCCTCTGGAGCTGTTCATCTGCTCCATCTATTTGCTGTTGCTGCTGCTGCTTCTCTTCTGCCCAGCTTCTCCTTGCTGGCAGTTCCTGCTGAATCTACCATTAGCCTTCTGATGTATTCTATCACTCGGTCGAGCTGCTCTAGTGGATGGCTCTGTTCATGCAGTCTCCTCAGCTGCAAAAATTTTCGGTACGTGGGCAGATCACTGTGATCTCCCACACCTTCTTCATCAGTTTCCAACTTCACCTGTTGGATGTGCATGCCCTGCACCTTCACCCTTCTCTCCAGGGATTCAATTTGTTCATACAGATCAACAAAGAAAAATTTGTCTGCCTCTTCTTCTTCTTCTTCTGCAAACTCCCTGGTTGTAGTCTTTTTAGTCTCCTGGCTGAAAATATTGAGCCATTCCTCAGAATGCTCATTTTCCTCCCTTGCTTGGACAGCCTCATATATGTGCTCCAATCCTTCTTTGACAGTCTCAACGAGCTATCCCTCAGTTGTTGTCACACCTACAACATGGATTTCTGCCTCCTCTGAGCTAAGTGGTAGGGGTATTTCAATTCCTCCAATCATCAGAAGATTTCTCATATCTTCCTCCTTTGTCAGCTGCACCTGCTGATCCAAACTCACCTATGAGTTTATGAGATTCTCAGATAGTCTCATCTGTTCATCCCTGCCCACCTGGCAATATGGGATTTTCTTGCTGCCCTCCTGGAAGACTATGAGATCAACCGATCCCATCTTCATCAACACTCCTTGCTGAATTGAACTCACCTCCAAGTCAATGAGACTTTCAGACAGTCTCGTATTCTCATCTCTACCCACCTGGCGATTTGAGATGCTCCCACTGCCCTCCTGGCAGTCCATGGAATCAACTGATTCCATCTCTATTACTTTTCCCACCTAGAAAACTAGAAGCCTTTCGCTGCCCTCCTGGCAGTCTTTGAGATCTCCAGCTGATCCCATTTCATTCTCTTCACCGAGAATTTTCCCAGTCTCTGGTTCACATATCTAAACCATTTCTTCTTCTATTCCATTGAGGTTTTCAGCCTACCTCAACCATCCTCTTAATAGCCTATGCTGTCTTCTAGCCATCAACTCCTTGACTGGCCATTTTTCTTTTGCCTTCCTCATGGGCCATTCATACACCCATCTCGGCTTTTCTTTCTGCTGCATCCGCAATGCAAGCTTTTATATTTATTTATTTATATCAACGAGCTCTTCATCTATATCTTCTTGGCTCCACAGACTTGAGTTTTTCCTCCCCGCATATCTACGGACTTCAATAGCCATGTTGTTGTCTATCTGCCTTCCTGGAAAATCTGCTGCTCACTCTGCAAACCTGAGTGTCCCAGCTTCTCCTACAGTCCTCCTGACTGCTTATGGTTTGTTTCCATCCTGCAAACAAATCCTTACAGAGTTTCCAACACTTTGTCTTCCTTTACCTTCTTGCTTCACCTGAAATATACAAGTGAAGTCCCGCTCTGATACAAGATTGATGCCGCACCCCACTACCTCTCAACCCGTTGGTCGAAAGGCCACGTCGACGCCAGATCTTTTCTTTCACATGACCCAAAGAACTCTAAGTATCTTCTAATTCCCTGTCGGGAATTCTGCACCCACAACAATCTCCACGGGATCTCCTCTTTACAATCAGGAGATCGGACTTCACGACTTCGCGAGGTCAGTGGTCGAGCATAGGTCTCTCAAATCACCGAGACCCGAGAACCAGTCAATGCTGACCTTTTCCTATCAAGATTTCCTCTATCGTGAATTTGACACTCGTAATGTCGAGTAACTTGTGTCCCCAACTCCTGATTCCTGATATGTCAAAACTCTGATGCACACGCGAGTTTGACTTTTCAACGTCCCGTCACCTCTGTCGATATTTCTGACTTCACGGCATCGCGAATCCTGATGTCAATGTTTCGAGACTTCTCACTGTGAAACCTCGAAATGGTGTGCCACCTGTCCACGTCACCGACTTCTGTGGCCCCACACTGTTTACTTAGCCATCGGGATATCGTGTATCGCGATTTCATGATTTCTGTTGCAATGTTACGGAGTTTTAACCCATGAAACCACGATATGAGATTCACGAGTAGATTTGACTACCCTTGTGGCTTGGATCTATGGTCCTGCCCCTCCTGAGATTTGAACCCTTTGACGTTCTCACCATAACCTCCCTGCTCCTTCCTGAGATCTGACGGCTCGCGGGATGTCGCGAATCCTCCTTGGAGAATTCCGACTGTCCATTCCCCCCTAATGAAAACTATGAAATGACTCAAGTGTTCCTTTGCATAACTCATCCACCTGCATGCAAACTTATGACGCTTTCTTACAATCTTCCAGTCGCAACTTCACTACGCTGCCCTTCAATAGTTTCGAAGGCCTTATCCTTCCTGAGCTTTGGGAACTCTGAACTCTCCAAAGAGTTCTTCGACCTCTGCATTCCTTGCTACTATAGCTATGTGCACTGAAAGCACTACTCCTCCTGATCTTATCCTTGAATCCCCAAGGGATTCTTTGACTTCTGCGCCTCTGCAGAGTCTTCACTCACACAAAGTGATATCTCTTCTGAGCTTCTCAAACACTCAGATCTCTAAGGAAATAAATCCTTCTTCCTCTCTCCTGCAGATGGAGAATTTGGATGCCCTCCTGGCTATCCTTTTGCTCAAGCAACCTCTTGCTAAATATGCAGGGTGTTCAACAACCCTGCTAAGATCCCTCAGTGGATTCTCCTCCTAAATATAGAACTCAACGAAGTTCTCTTTCTTGTGCATGTCTGCACACTGTCTCAATGCCCTCTTGGCAGAGTGTCTTCTTCCAGAATTTCTAGTAGTTTTGTCTCCTTCTGTGCACCCTATGCACCTGCTCAATTCCCACTTGGCAGATCTCTCAGAATCCTTAGTGATTCTGGTTTCTTTCTGAAATCACAGCAAAGTTCCTCCGAATGCATCGCTGTGCATATGCTCAATGCCCACTAGGCAGAGCTTCATAGAATCCTCAGTGATTCTGTCTGCAACTGTGTTCTTCTCCCATAGCCTTGCCTCCTAAGGTATTCAACAACCTCATAGTTCTTCTCCCTGAGTTGATGATTTCAGCTGTGTGCCCACCTGGCACTTCTTTGTTTGAATCCGCAGAGTTCAGATATGCAACCTCTATGCATGGCTATCAGAACCAACAGTGTTCTGTCACACCCTCCTGGTATGAAGCCTCAAAGACCTCTCAAGCCTGAAATCAAGAACTCCTGCAAATGCAAACCTAAAGCATACATCTACAGCATAAAAGAACACTCACAGACATTCATTCAACACAGAATACATGCAGGAAAAACTGATATTTGTATTAATATGGCAATGCCTGTATTTACAAGATGTTCCTGAGCATGGCTTGTAATAAGGTCTCGAATCCTTCTCTTCTCTTACTCAACTTACTCTCCTATCCCCTCTGCTCACTCTTTTTAAAATGAGATACTAAAAATCCCTTTTACCTGAGGGGGCTCTTCGAGCTCTTCCCTCCAATCTACCTACCCTATTCATTTACATTGAATGGGCTATCTAGTATAGCATTGGATCTAGATCTTATCCTTACAAAACATTTAAGGCCTACCTTCCTATGCCTGCACAAAGGCACGGCTCTATGGCTCAACAGCCTAAGCAATTAAATTACATTCATTCAAATTTTAAGTGAGGCTGCGCCTCTCTTCAACACGCGATTTGAATTCACTGACATGGTTGGTTGGCTGGCTGGCTGATGTGGAGAGATGCTCCTGCATCATTTTTTCTTACTCACATTTTTCGTCATCCAACATAGTGTTGTTGGCTCAAGTACGAGTCAAATAATAGTTGTGGGTTCCTATTGGTACCCAAAGTTTTGAATTAAGTTTTGCATGTATGCACCAAGAGAGCATTTCATGCCCATTTTATAAGTTATATGTGCACCTAAGTAAGTGAACGAGGATTTCCATGAAGTGTGCATTGGATAGGGTTTTTTCAGTAGAGCACAGAACATAAAGACTACCAGGTGTGCGTCGGTCTGAGTTTTTTCATTTACGTCAGAAACTAAGAAGATTCCCATTAAGAGTTTTTCCTTTTTTCAGTTACGTCGAAAACTAAGAGCTTTCCCTAAATAATTAGTTCCAGTAGCATACAAAGACACGGGGAAGCCAGAACATAACCTATTCAGGCAGTTAAGATTACCCCTGATGCAAAACATCTACATGGAGCACTTGCAGGTACCTGAAGTGTGTGAGGAAGTAGGATATGACAAGCGAGTGGAGAAGAGAAGAAAGGGACAATGATCCCCAATAAAGAAGGATATAAAAAGGATCTTTAAGCTCCGATAGAGAGTTGGCTAGTGTACTAAGGAGTTTATGAGAAGCTATTCAGCTAGTCTGAGAGTTTCGAGTCAGCTACCAACATCGATATCACCCTGAGTTTGCTGTAATATTGTAATTTCATTGAATATATTATTTCATTTTGATATGTCTGAGTCCTAAGGAAAGGCACATGGTGCATTATATGTATTCCCCCTATTGATATAATCATGATATGATATTCCATGACTATCATAGGAAACTGTTCAATGTAATGTATAACTCTATTGTGATGAAATACTCCCAGTAATGAATATATGGCAGTTCCAATCTATTATGTGTATGTTCTGAATGAGTTGAATGTGGATGTGTATTTTTTTCAATCTTAGTCCTTATTGAAGTATCATATATGAGTGATATGGATGCCAAATGAAACAGTTTTTAGTATGTTTAATCCTTCATCACCGACACAAGACCTTATGGTATCTGTGACCCTCTCTGCATCTCAAGTGAAAATTTCCTCATCCATGGCCAAGGATTGATATGTCAGTAATTTGGGGTTTTGTTGGACACGTTGTTGACAGAACCTAGGTCTAAACCACCCCAATGTTAGGAATGTCAATGTATGCGCAAGAAACACAACGACAAATAGCCCAATAAAGAGCATTGTGAGTGAGAGAGGATACTATGAGAGAGTTAAGAGGAGGTTGCAGAATATGTGTTGTAGGTTTTATCCCTTCATTTTCTTAGAGGGAATAAAGGAAGGACTAGATATTTCTCCGTGGATGTAGCCCATATCAAGATAACCATGTATATCAATGTCTCTCTTGTATTGTGTTCTTCTGTGTTTATTTCTGCATTCATTTTTATTTTTTATTTATTTTATATCTTCATGATCCTATTCCTAATAGTAGTCTAGGAAGCGTGTCCATAAAATCAGGTCCCATATCTAAGTGGTCATGTTGATTCCCAAATAGTGACACTTGATTTGAAAATTTTCTTAAGTGTTGTACTCCAAATTACCCTCCATGGTCACGTGGATACAAATAAATAGAACCATCCATAAAAAAATTATTCTTCATACATGATATGACCCCAAGGGAGGCATATATTGATTTAAATATATATGAAATAGTTTTTTCCCTAATAAAGGGGCCACATGTGCAATGATGAAAAGGTATATATAGATATCATGTAGTCATTATTGAAGGGATAAGTGATTTGGATGTATGGATGTATTGGGGTATTTGGAGGAGGTTCTGTTATTCTACTTCAAGGTTTGGAAATTATTCTACTTCATGTAACCATTGTTTGATATGCTCTTCATATTCCATAACAAATCTAAGAAAACTTACAGGAGGAGCTTCTTCAACATATTTTCCAAATTCAACATAATTTTCATATAACCTTGGATATTCCTCCATGACAGGAGCTAAGAATCCATGTTAAATTCAATATTCCATTGTAAGTAGAGCAAAGGTTTTTCAAGAAAAATCAAAGAATCTTACATTCAATGAAGCTCCTTTGTGTGGCTAGCGTTTTGAGATTGTTATTTAAATTGACCGTAACTTCCTAAATATTGATCAATTTTTTTGTTATGACCCTAACTTAGAAATGTCACTTGTATGTTTCTTCTAATGGTGCTAGTCCAACATCAATCCATTTTTTGGATAGAAAGAAAATTATGGTTATGAGGTTACATCTAAAAATGGTTATAACTCTCACAATATTTTTTAGAATCATTGTTATAACCCTATTCTAGAAATGGAATTACCAGTCCACTTCTAATGGTGTTGGGCCAGTTGCAATCTAGTTCTTGGATAGAAATAAATTAAAAATGTGAGGCCACAAATAAAATTGGTTGTAACTCCCATGACTTTTTAGAATTGCTATAATAACACCATTTTAGAAATGGAAAAGCCACTCTGATTCAAATGGAACTAGTGCAACAATGATTTGGTGAATAAACCTAGAGAAAAAACTTGCCAGAAAGAAATCTATAAAAAGAAAAAAGAAAAAAACTTCTTCTTGACCCAAGAAAGTGATCTAATTCCACTTGTAATGATCCTTATCACATGAAATGTTCTCAAACTATATATTAAATATAACCCTTATACTTCATTAATAAAAAAAACCTTAAGGTATGGAAACACCATACAATGATCCTTTTATGGAAGGATCACCTCTTGTTCACTTACTTCTTCGAGGGGGCAACCTCCAATTGAGCTAAGATCCAATAGAATAATATTTATATACATGATTCATTAGGAGGACTCCATATTTATTTATATCTAGCTATAAAATCCTAACCATAACCACATGCTAACTACCTATTGGGCATTCTTTAATGAGGCCACATTACATTTATTCAATGCTAACTACCTATTGGGAATTATTTAATAATAACTAGAATTATGGACATAATCCACATTATATTACATGTAAAACATACTTATCCTATTATTAACTATAATGGACCCATAGGCCCACCTTATTTCACCCATAGCGAGGATCCCATCAATCCAATGTTTGATATGATTATTAGTAAATACCCTCTACTTTCCTACTTATAACACCTCACCCATTTCCTTTAAATGCACATGGTTTATATTATATGTTTCCTTAATAATTTTCTTGTAGCTTGCATGAATAAGAGTATCATTCATGGTTTATAAGAATATTTTGTTTTGTTGAGCTACATTTGCATAAATGATAATCTCAAAATGTGTTGTTAGGATCGAAAGATTCAAATCATTTTGGCCTTACCAACTAGTAAAGGAAAATACGTATTAGCTTATATTGTTGATATTGAGTGGGCTTAGATCCCAAAACACAATGGAGATGTGGTATATCTTAAAAGAGTTGCACTAGTTGACTATGGTATATTTAACAGGTTGCCTTATTAATCAATTATTCTATTATTGTTTTGGGTATGATGTGACCTTCCAGTTTTTGAAATGTATTGTTAGTTGGCATATAATGATATGCATGTATTTATTTTGAATAAATGTTAATATTTGTTAATATTTGAGGAACAATTGACAATTAATGCATATGCTAGTATTTACTTAGATGGTAATGAATGTGGATATTCATTTTATTTTCTATATTTTGTATTTATTGAATTTAGTTTATTAATTAAATTGTTTTTTTTTCTTTGGAAAAAAGAGTAATTTTATTCATCCGGAGAGACAAAATTACATCTTGTAGGTGCTAGAAGACAACATTCAAAAATGGAAGAAAAAAGTGTGAGGGTTACTACCCAAGAGCCTATGGTGCCTTGTTCAAGACATATACAACATTCCCCTTAGGTACTTTAAGATATCAGTCAATATATGACGGTTTATTACATTCCCTTCCTCGAAGGCCTATAGAGAAAAATATAACATTTAGAGTGATTATACATTAAGGACTAAAAAGTTTCCGTTCTAGTATATTCAAAGTAGTTGTAAATAGACTTGAAGGAGTAAACCAACGATTACAATTGTATTTTATCTGGTTCATCAATGAAAGGCCGGTGGTAGAAACTTTCAGCAACCTCCATGTTTGATTATGTTATGTGCCAATGTCCATAATATAGTGATTCCTTCTTTTGACAGTGCATCTGCTACTAATTTCGAGTTCCTGTATACATGACGTAGGAAAAAAGTGTCAAAAGAATTCAAAATATTGGAAATTTCCTCCAATATGGGTTGCAATATAATATTGTGGCAAGGATGAATTTTCTGAGTCTAGTTGATGACATTCATGGAATCACCAAAAAGTTGTATGGAGTGTAACCCCTGCTCAATAACATATTTGAGTAATAAAAAAAGAGCCATGAGTTCTGCATAGTTGTTTGTACCTTTTCCCAACCCCATTTTTATTTTATAAAAATGTGTTTCAGAAATACACAATACAACCCTCCCCACAGAGGAGATTGTGTGATGCACTGTCAAAGTAAGCCCAATGCAAAGTAGAGTCTATGTGTTCAGCATGAATAGATCAAATAGTGGACATGTTCTTTTCTTGGGTAAAATGCTCAAGGATCGAGAGGCTTTTTGTTGCAATAAGTTTGGGAACCGATGCCTTGTCCCGATATATAGCCAAATTCCTTGCTAGCCAAATACCCCAGCTGATGATAAGATGCAGATATTTTATCTTCTTGTGTAAAGGGTTTTGAATCCAATTTTTCCAAGTTGATTCCAGTGAAGGCCCATTCCAATCACAAGGTTGTCTCAGGAGAAAATATGTTTTCCCCCAAACTTTCAATGTGTAAGGGTAGAATATGAGGATGTGTCCAATGGATTCATTTTCATCTTTGCAAAGAGGGCAACATCTTGGCCCAACGATTTGAAGCTTTCTCATCTTGTCTGAGGTGGGAACCTTGTTTACCAAATCAGACCACATGAAAATCTTGGTTTTTAATGGGGATTTGAGTTTCCAAAGTCTAATCAACCACCATCATGGTTCTCTTTTGAGGAGGTTGAAATTTAGTGCTATGTAACCCAATTTTGGAGTGCAGACCCTGCAGGGTGATTTTTTCCATTCCATTTCATCATCCCTGTCCAAGAGCCCGATGTGACCCCATTGGAGTACACAAATATAATTTTCCCACTATAAGAGGATATCTCCCTCCAAATCAAGTGTGGCTAAGATATACCACCCTTGTTTCCAGATGTTTGTGGTTTATGGGTTTGCAATTTGATTTAGTTTGTAGAGACCTTGATGATGTAAGTGGTCTAATAAGGCCTATGGTAGAATATGAGAGTTTCCACTTCCAGGCTAAGGATGTGTTCCAAAGTGAACTTGATCACCCCTGCCTACTTTCCAAGCCAATCCATCACCTACCACATGGAAGGATTTTAACACTACCTTCCAAATAATTGAGAAGTTCAATATATTCTTATCATTCCTTTGGATCCAATCTCCCATCGAATCTGGTTTGATGTACTTATGTACCACCACTTGTGTCCATAAGATGATAGTTGTTAAGAGTCTCCAACAGACTTTGGTTTCTAATGCTTTGGAGAAAATAAATATGTTCTTTAGTCTCCAACCTCCCAGTGCTTTTGGATGAGCCAATAGTTCCCATTTTCCCAAGGTAAAGTAAAGTGTTCCTTAGGTCCTGACCATATGAATCAGAAGCATATACATTAGAATTTTTCCAAGATCCCTTTGGGAATCTAGGAAAGAGACATCCAGTAAACTGGGATAGCCTCAAGAACCTATTTTGTCAGTGTCAAATTTCCTTCCCTAGAGAGCCACCGAAAAATCCATACATTTAGTCTCTTCTCGAGTTTGGCCAGGAGCCACTACCAGTCTCCTGAGTGATATTTATTTTTCTTGAGATGAAAGCCAAGATAATTGATACCCAGAGAGAGGTCCTAAAGTGGGAAGGGAAAGAAAGATCTGTAAATGGCTTCTGTTCCAGATTCCAATCCAATTAAAGTTAAGGAGGATTTTTCTAAATTTATGACCATCCCTGTAGCTTCCCAAAAACGTTGGAGTATATCAACTAATTTTTTAGCATCTCTCGGTCTACCACTAAAAAATATTAGCACATCATCTAAAAAAAGTAGATGAGTAATTCTAAAGTCTGAAGCATTCTAAATACCCTGAAAATCTCCTGAGGAGGAGGCCAATCCAATGGCCCTGCTTAAGCCTTCTGCTACCAAAAGGAAGAGTAATGAAGAGAGGGGGAAACCCTACCTCAGGCCCCTTTCTGAGATGAAAAAAGGAGAGGTTTCCCCATTTATAAGTACCAAAAAGGAGACAAAGGAAATGCAAGCCATAATCCATTTGATGAAGGGAACCTAAAATCCCAAGTGTGTAAGAAGTAACATGATGAAGGACCAATTGACGCGATCAAAAGATTTGGAGAGATCTATTTTTAGAATGGGCCCTTTTGTCCTTGTGGATCTAAGGCTATGAAGTCCTTCTTGGTCCACTCTAATGGATTCATGTATATGTCATCTGTTAAAGAATCCAAATTGTTCTTTTGATATGGAGTCTAAGAGAATAGGTTTTAGGTGTCTTGCAATGATTTTTGCCACTATTTTGTAAATGCAGTAGCAGAGAGAGATAGGCATGAAATCTTCAAAGGAGAGACATTCGTCCTTCTTTGGAATAAGAGATAAGAAATTTAAGTTAAAAAGGGCATGCATATTTCCATTCCTTCTGGATTCTTTGACCACATGGAGGAGATCTCCTAGCAGATTGTAGAACCCAATATAAAATTCTATCGGCCACCCATCTGGCCCCGGGCTCTTGTCTTTCTAGAAGATATGAAGTGTCTCCTTTAATTCATGTTCATTGACTTCCATAAAGAGTTCTTTGTTCCTTTATTCGTCCACAAATATGGGATAATAGAGCAAAATCCAAACAATCTCTACGATATTTTCTCTTTGGTCTACCTTGTATAATGATTTGAAATATTGTTTTCCCATCTCAGCCAAGCCTTCAAATGATGAAACCTACCTACCTTCCTGATCATGTAGATTCCGAATTGTGTTTGAGGATTTTTTATCTTTGGCATAAGCATGGAATAATTTGGTATTTGCATCCCCATTATCCAGCCAAATGGCCTGGATTTTCAGTCTCCATGTCACTTCTTGTTCAGCCAATAGCTTCATGTGCCGAGATTCAAGAGTTTTTATATTTTCCCACAAGGTTTTAGATAAAAACTCGTGTCGGCCGATTGATAGAGTGATTAAATATGATCTTCTTGTGCTTTATTTATACTTCCTCCTGTTGTTCCTGAGATTAAACTTAAGGCTCAAAGCATAATGTCAGGCATCAAGAATTTAAGGAATGATTTGTTTTAAGAGTTCTTTTTCTTCTGTTAGTTATTTAAGAATTTAAATACTCATATGAAATTAATAATTGAATAGAACACAGGTCATGTTTCATCATCTGAGTCAATTAATCAAATTGAGTGGTGATGGAGAAAATTAGAAAACTATTAAAAACCCTAAGGCATCAATGATAGAATAATCTTGCCTTGTTTATAGTAGAAGAAAGAGTGGAATGCACCCCTGAAAGATTATATGACACAGTGATCCAAGTAGCTTGTAGGTCTTATATTTGCTGATAGAAAATATAGAGGAAAAATTGATTGCTTATCAAATAACTAAATGAAATATGATTACAGTAGATGTTGTACTAAATTGAAATCATTCACTTGTCGAGGAGTAACATAAAGGAAATTGGAAATATGAAATACAAGAAGAGCACATAACTCAAACTGCACAAAATTTGGAATTGCTGTCTGTGCATGTATTAATACTCACAAAGGATGAGTTTTCTTAGTTACAATATAGAAAGAAGAATCCTCTGTTCATTCTTCTAAATATGTATTTATACAAAAGGTTCTCAACCCTAAACGGTTGGAATTCTCCTTATTTCTAAAATAGTAAAGGTTACAAAAAGTGAAATATGAAATGTTTCACTTGTATCTCTTTTGTCTCTTCGTCATGCTAGCAGAGCATTTTTCTTTCCTATTGTCTAGCTCAGAAACATATAATCTCTAATCATGATCTGTACAGATGATGTGTACAGATTACCTCATTGGTTCTCGGAGGTGATGTCTTTTCCTTGTTCGATACATTTAACACATTTTCTCACAAATTGTACCACCAGCCTTGAGGGTTCTGTTAAGTCATTTTCCTCAAAAGAATATAATGTATTTTCTAATTGAGGCAATCTATTTTCCATCCTCCTATCTTCTAAATCTATAGATTGTAGATGCAAACTGGGCTTCACTAGCCATCTATTTATCTGAGTAATATCAATCTTCTTTAATTGTAAGATTTCAGCCTACGCCTTTTCCATGTTGTTCTTAATGTTAAGTTGATTCTTTGCTATATCAAATTGTCCTAGTACTTCAGAGATACTATCATTTATGAGGCCCAATGACTCTTTTTCAAGTGAATGAAAAGCTTCTTCACAAGCCTCCTTCACTTCTTTAGCCATTCTTTTACTTTCAACTATGTTAGTTTCCCAGGTCTTCAATATTATATCACCTCTGATTTTCTCCGAAACAGACAACCTGAAAACCATATATACTCCTTCTCTTGCCGATTATACAAATGCTTCTTGGAAATTGGTTCGAGCGGAAATAACCTCTCTCTCCTTTAAACCAATGTTATCTAAGGATTGATTTATCACCTAAAAATGGTTTTGGATAGCTTCCACCTTATTGAAAAGGATTCGCTGTGTTGATTCAAGTTCCTTGTGTACCACTAGAGTTTGGGTTTGGAAAGATAATATATCTACTACTTCTTTTTCAGTTAAGATTACCTTCTCTTTTAGCTACCTGACTAATTCATCGCTTGTCTGTGACTTTTTCTGCATCTCATCAAGACCAGATTTGAACTATTTCTTGTCTATCACTGGCTCTAATCTTCTCGAAATCCTTGTTGATCTCACTCTTGACATCCTTTTCCACCGTTTTCACTTGATTTTGCAATTGGCTTATCAACATATCTTTTTGCTTTGACTTCTCCTTCAGGTTTCTCACTGAAAACTAGTTTGCTGTCGAAAAATCTCCCAGCGAGCCTGCGATCTCTGTAGCAAAGTCTTATTCTTCTAGGGCATGTCCATCTAATAGCACCCTGTGCTTCTTGATAGTCACACCATCCCTTTGGTGTGTTTCTCTTCTTACTACCACCCTTCTTTTCTTACTAAAGAAGAATTCTGAAGGAAGCATCTCTTCTGCTGAAATAGGTGTAAGGTCTCCTATGAATACAACTTCGACCATTAGGTTCCCTCTACTGAACTGCAGAGGTGTGATAGATTGGATAGGAATTCCTATATCAATGTATGCCTGATTACCGACTGTGTCACCTGCTGGTTTACTTGATGTGGAATGTGGATTCTCTTCTTCCTTCTTTATCAAGACCCTAGTTTCCTCCAATTTTTCTCGGGTATCCTATCCACTAGAGCTCCCTATTTCTAACCCTTGGGTCTCCATTTGTTGCGTGGCTAGAGGCGTCGGGGTTTCCCCTTGCAATACTTTGGGGGGGATATTTCTCCGATGCTTCTAGAAGATATAAAACTCGACTAATTTATCTGGTGCTAGAGCTTGAAATTGGTTCAAGACCTCCTGATAGGACCTTACTTCTCATAATATTTCGTCTGGAGGAGAATCTTCATGTTCATATCTTTTCAATTTGTAGAGGGCCATGTGGTTACCTATGATGTTTTGCGGATCGTGCTTCTTAAATTCAATATTGACCAACTTGATTTCTTCTAGGGCCGTGGCTTCTACTTTCAAATGGATGAAGTCTAGCAGATAGAACATACCAATTTGCACAAGAAAAATGGGCCATACCATCTTTTGTAATGCTTTCATCTCCTTGCTAATTCCCCCATGCACAGTTTGATGTGCTATTTCGTGACACACCAATCGATCTGGTAAAATTTGAGGCAGAGCATTTGGAGGAACCAAACAATCGAAAACCCTAATATAGGAGAAATTCTCTTCAATGCACCAGTCTTCTATCTTGCCTAGATTTGTCACATTTTTGTCAGAAATCCTGAGAGGTGGGTAGCCATATATATCGGTATGCATCGACACCACCACCCAGTTGAATATTTCATAGAAAAATTATTTCACCTTTTCCTCCCAAAGTATTGAATGATAAATATGTATGGGTTCAAGACTAGTTGGAGTCCAACTCCAACCCATCAGAGGAAAAGGTCTCATAAAACAGACATCATCCATGATATAAGCCGACATGAAAAAATGGGTTGGTTTCCCATTGGATTTTAATGACTTATATCTTGTAATATATTTAACCAAACTCTCTGACAATATCTTGGCCCAATCAAAAGAATATTCCTCTATACTGTGTGCATAATAGGAACCCACGGTAAAAAGAAATGGGTTGTGTTTTCCTTCCCGTAGAGTCTACACATCATCATTTCTATGTACATTATGTGAGGTTCTAGTGCAACAACTAGGTATACGCCATGGGAATCATCTCTGAACTTCTCGGTGTGAGAGTACCAGTCCTTAATTAAATCGGGAAGGTTTTTTCCATATTGGCACATTCCTTCTTTTCAAAGTCTACTAGGAAAATGGCATTGTAAATGAAATTTGGTGTTGTAGACAATTTGTACATCACCTGTAGATGTTCTGAGTGGAAATACCCAACTATGACCTTTTGTGAATTGAAGATGGTCCTGGTTAGGATATCAACTTTCTCTAGTGCCCAACCAATCATATCATTGTAAGGCAAGAGTCTAGGCCTCGTCGCTATCTTAAGTAGCTTTGATTGGGAAATTTTTTTGTATTTGGTAGCTAGGGACTCCATATCATCATCACCTGAGTCATCCGAGAAATTGACAAATTTATACTGTAAAACATTAAATACTTGTGTCCAGGATTTAACGACGTCTATGCTTCTGGGTGTCGGAAAGGATATCAGTTTTCTATCTTGATCCTTCACCAGGTGCTTTAGTTTCTTTTTGAGGAGCCATGGTATCAGAATTTGTTGGTGGTAAATATTGTCATTAAATAAATTTCCAATCATTTAATTGTCAACCCGAGGAGTTCGTAAACTTATTAAGAACAAGCACAATATATGCAGGATTGAAGCTAATTTAACCTAATCTAATGTTAAAGTTACAACTAATATTGAATCATTAAACTAATACAGGAAGTTGAAACACACTACTTGGAATTGAATTGCTAAAACACATGACTGAAATGAAATTGCGTAAATGAAATTAACTTGAAATGGAAACTTGCATCAAAGGTAAAACAACATGTGAATAGCAACAAGAAGACACATGTGAGCTCACACCAACAGTAAATCAATCTCAAATTACATTACAAGAATCAAATGACAAATCATGAAACAATGATGAAAGCATGAATCAAACTAAGAATCCCTTTATCTTTCAAATCCTAATGACTATTCCTAAATGACGACTCAATGACTACCAAATGATTCCTTAATTACTACTCCATCATGAAGAGAGAGCACTCTCTTTTATACATGAGAGCCTTGAAGATAAGATAACCATCTCATAATTACAGATCCACTATTCTCTCAACCAATTTACCATTATTACAAAATATAATCCATTCAAATCCTCACACATATCTCTCATATATCTTGGATAAGATATGTTATCCATTCCCCATGATCTTCTTCTTGAAATAGGCTTGAATTATCTCCTCAAATCTTGAAATGGTGGAGGAAGTATTCGAGTAGTCCTTTTGTATTAATTCTTCACATATTCCTCCACATTATAAAACTCACACATTTTTTAGATATATGAAAACATGTCAATTTTCTAATATTTAATCACAAATTCCCTTTTAGTACTAAAATGAATAAAGTGGAAAATAATAAGGTGAAACCCAAATATATTTATAAAAATGATATCATGAAAGGTTAATGGGGTGATGAAATGTGAAGAGTGATGAAGGGAAAGGTGGATGAAAATATGACATTTCTGAGCCCCAACATACCTCCCAATTGAACTTGTTGCATGTCTGCATGCAACTATGCATGGATCTTCTCAAGAAATTTGGCATCTGAATTTTGGCTTTGAGTGATGATAATGAATATTTCCAGGATGAGATTTACATGAGTAACAACTGACATTTTCTTATGGTTGGTTCTTGTGTGACAACCATGAATATAAAGAACGTTGGTTATTGTGTAAACAACATTCATTTCATTATTTGTTCTCTTGTTGTTATGATAATAATTTACCCATATACTTTCTGGAAAAAATAAGCTATCAATGTGCATAAGGAAACATCACTAAGTATAAGAAATCCCTTTTGCATATTTTTGAATCATGCTAATATGTATATCAATGCTTATGAAGCAAAGTGCAACAAAGTATCGTCGGAAAAGAAACTTTGGTAAATGGTAAATGAGGGGAAAAATGGAATGATGGTAGTGGAAAAATGGAGTGATGATAGTGAATAAAGTGCCCTACCCCCCAACTGAACTGGTTTCATGTCTGCATGCAACGTGGCATAATTCATAGAAAAGAAAAGGAAAGGGAGCTCAGTGAGTGAATTTTCCAAATTATTCATTGCTAGCAGTTGAGGAATTACATGACTAAAGTTTAGAAAATAACATACCTCCACTTACCCAAAATGTTGATGAACTATGCAATAGGAATATGGTTGATGTGGCTGCTAGAGCATGGAAGATGTCATTGCTGCAGGATCATGTGAAAGGTGACTGCTGATATAGTTGTGACTGTTGTAACTGCTGGATTAGAGAATGTGAAATGAAGGAATCTGAACTACTGATTGATTGTATGAATCAAAAGATGAAGTATGAAAGTGGAACTGTGGTACTCTCATATGGTTGGAAAAATATTGTTGCAACTGTTTTTGTAGTCATGGAAAAGTGTATAGTCTTCACCCGTTGCTAAACCTGATAGTACAATTCTAATCATGCGAATGGATGTGTCGATGTCGAGCATGAAGAGAAGTCATTGGATGATCGGCCATTGATGAATGTCATTAACCAATTTGAGGCAAATCACCATTGATGTCAATGAGTGTCAAGGTACCCGAGTACATCTTGCGAAGTGAGAATGGATGTGCTGATGTCGAGCCACTTGCAAGATCTGAAGATTAAGGGACATTGATGTATTCCCATGATTGCCAACAAGAGAACTTTCCATTAAGGCATGCACGCCTCTAGGTAATCCAAATGGACTCTAGTCTATATCCCAGATAAGGTGCTGAGGTCAATGGGGCAAGACCTCTTGAAAGGTGGGCCTTAAGGAATCCCATATCAGTCAACGAGATTTTGATAAAAATATTGGTAGGACTACAGGAAATATCTCAGTAGAAACAGTTTTTATGGTAAGGCAATGTAGTCATGGAAAGAGAGCTGGATAGTTTTATTGACAAGGCAAAATGAATTGAAAAATATAAAGAGATGTATGCGACTCAGAAAATTAAGCGCGTGTGAATCCATAAAGGATAAGGAAATGGATGATAGACTTCAACAAAGGGATGACCAATGTTCTTTGAAGGAAAAATGTGGGTAAACATTCATGACGCAAATGGGTTTATGAAAGGTCATTGTGTAACAACAAACTCCATGATGTTTATGATGAGTAACAACTCCTTCAAGCAGTCAACAAAGCATGTTTTTTGGAAAAATGTTGCATTTCTTGAAAATCACTATGGCATTGAATGCGAGCGTCTTCATTCCTACAATCAAACTTAGTACTAATCCTGCATGAAAACTATGAGAGCTTCAAAAAATATAATATGCAGGAATGAGTACTAATGCAAGCA